>CABFOU010308030.1:0-10254 GCA_900660325.1 Opsanus beta
ACCAAAATGGTGCAAAAAAAAAAAAAAAAAAAGAAAAGAAAAAAGTGTATAATATTTTCTCTGTCAGCCAAATCAATATTCTAGGAATAACTATCAATTTTAGTTGCAATCTGGGAAAAAAAATACTTGATAAACTAAAGCCAATCACCCACTACACAATATGATACGAGTGTGCAATGCTGTATGATGCTGGAAAATACGATGTATTGCAATGTGTGCAGAGCAACTGCATTATGAACGTGAATGTTGGTGAGGTGAGAATGCAAATGCAGCAGTTTGAGAATGTTTAAAAATCTCTGGAATCTGACTGGTACTGTATTTCCGGTATATAGTGCATTGCATGTTTTTACATAGATGCTGTTACAAGCAGATAGACACATACAGGAGCAACCAAAATAAATGAATATAATGACGTAATCATCTGTGGCCAAAGTCCACCGGACTTCCTTAAGGATTGTGTGTGAGGTGGAGATGCATGTTTCCTTTGCTGAAACCCCAAATAAGAGCAGCCTAATGGAATACTTAAAAAAGAAACCTGTGCACCTTTAAAGGACCCAGCACATGGACCAAGTCATCGGAAAAGGCGAGGTTCTGGCTCACATGCAAGTTTCTCTCTGAGCAAACAAAATCTATTCTGTACTCACCAAATGTATTTCTGTGTTTGTTCTTATCTATATACACATTCAGTAATAACGTCAATCACACAGGGTGTTGTTTTACACCTCAAGTATTTGTGCACACTTGGCAATCTGGCACTGCGCAGATGCTTATCATGTGCATCTTTGGCACACACAGTAACATGTTGAGTGCTACATAAAACCTGGCCTTGTCTATATTCATCTCTTTGTCTTGCTCTGTCTTTGAAGCTCTGCATCACCACAGATGGGACAACCTGAGCAGCACTGTGCACAGTGCACAACTCCTGCTCATCCTTTGCTGCACGGATCCAGGTGCACCATGACGTTCTTCTGAACATTTCTGCAGTGCATTGACGTAGTACTACATTATGTCGAAAAGATGCCATCACATCGTATCATCGTGCAGTGAGTGAGTGACCAGCTTTGGTCAAACCAGCACTTAATGTAGATGGTTATAAAAGCGTGATGAGATCAATGGCTGAGATTTCCATTTCATGTTTGGAGATGAACCATGGATATGTGATTGATTGCACAGCCGTACAGTACCTGCTGACATGCACACAAAGAAATTTTTGGAACATATGCATCACGATAATGATCTGTGCGACTTCAAAGCTTGACATGCTGTTGGCTATTATGATGACATTACAAAGCCATATGTTCAAATGTATTTTGGTAACCCTTCATGTAATTCCTACAGTGTTCTTTGCAGGAGTGGGGCTTACTGTTGTTCGGGAGGGATGAGCGCTCCCTGGAAGCACGGTATCTGTTAAAACAGATATTTGTTATTGTAGCTCTGGGAGAGAGAAAGGATCTCCTTTGAGATGTATCTGCAGGGGTTGTGGTTCAGCTGTGTACTTGACTTTTTTTCATGAGTTACTGTATCAGTCAATGAGATTTGAGTCTAAAAGAATCGCCAGCAGCATTCTGCCAAAGATCATAATGTATTAAACAGCACCTAGAGATGGTGATTGGTGCTACTAACAATGACCTTTGATCGCATTATGCAGGCAAACACTCATGATACTACACTGCTGTGGGTCACTGTGGGGATGAGTGCTGAAGATTGTAATGGTCAAATTATGAGGAATTTTGCACCAATATGTTTTTGGCTTATGAAAAGAAAGAATATGGAAAAAAAGCAAAATCTGAAACATAAATGCTCTTCTGATACTAAAGAATAGCTCTGAAAGACTGGTGACCAGCTGCACTGAGGAGAAAACTGAAGTACACTGGATCTAAATTTGCAAAGGATATAAATTTCATTTTGGCTTTTATGGACTGTTTTTAGCAAGTAGCAGTGGCTTTGGTGAAACCTCCAGCATATTTCCAAAGACCTGCCACATCTGGTTTTAATACAAGGGTTAGTATTAGTTCAGTACATTACAAAACCAATATATGTGCGGGATGTGTGTCACTTAAGCTTCTCTCAGACGTGCACTTTACACCATCACGTGACTCACTGTTACACTCCACAGTTTTGCCGTGAAAGACCCCCATCACACACATGCACGCATGGGTTCTCTCCGGTTGCTCTGACTTCCTCCCACTTCCAAAGACATGCATGTTAGGTGAACTGGAAACTTTAAACTGACAGTCGGTGTGTGAATGAGTTTGTCTGTCTATATTTGGCCCTGCAATAGACTGGCGCACCCTGTCTAGGGTGGGTGTACCCTGCCTCTTACCCTATGACTGGTGAGTTGGCTCCAGTCCCCCTGTGTTATCAGGTATAGAAAATGAATGATTATATATATATATATATAGTCAACATCACTTCTTTTACACTGTGCCAAGATGCAACAAATGAAATATCATGTGAGTAATTTTCTAGCACATTGAAATCTTTTTGAAAAACTATCCTGTGATTTTAGAATATCACATTGCTCAAAAATTAAATTTTCATTATTTTTCCATGTTTGTTCAGTGAATTGAAACACAAAACACTAAATGAACTAATTCCAGCAGAAAATTATTTATGGTCTCAAAATACTCGGAAGACCCCCATAAAAGAATATCTGCTATGTTCCTGCATTAATCTGACAGTTTCCACATCTGAATCAGGCTTGTGCATGCAGATACTAACTATATTTCCCTGCTTTAACAGCATGATGCCTGAGGAGGTGTGTTAAACATCCAAACACACAAACAAACTAACTGAACCTTCATGCTGATAAGAACTGTGTGGCATTAAACAGGATGTTTAGACGTCATCTCAGGATCCTCAAACCCTTAAGCAGAAATTACCAATGAAGGGCCTTGAATCCCCCATTGACCTATAACCCCATAGGGGTGTTCTGAAAACAGACATGGTCACCAATTCAAACAAAATGCGACTGAGAGAGAAGATGAGGTGGAAGTGAAGGAGAGGCAGGAGCCCAAAGAGAGGGAAAACAAGACAGGAAGGCACAGTGTGGCCTTCAGTGAGTGCTAAGTATAATAAAGACCGGATTAAGAGGGTTTAGAGGCTGTTGCTGGATAACAGCAGCACAAATTGGAGGTCTATTCTAACAGCAGTACTTGACTGACCACAGCTGAGTCAATAAGATCGCCTGGTGGAATCAGACTACCTGGAGAGGAGAGGAGCAAGAGGAGGTGCTTGTTTTTCCATGAGTGCGAAAATTCCTTTCCACTGATAATGCTGACCTCTGGTGTTTTATGCCTGGTTACAAATGACTTATGGTGCAAGTGAGAGAAATAGCAACTTGTTTCAGTAGCAATAGCACTGAGTCATAGTTAGTGTACATCTGCTATGTAGGTTAGGGTTTGCAGCCGAGCTTTAGCTAATTAATCAAAACATTTTCAGCCAATATTCACAAAACATAGTGGAATGATCAGTGTTATCAAGAGTTTATGACACAAAAAAGGTTTTGTGTCATATCTGCAATTTGTTTATTTGCTATGAAGAGCAGGTAGTGGATAAGGAGCTAGACTGCCAATATGTAGACCCGCGTTTGACCAGTGTTCATGCTACTTCTCTGTGGCTTTGGACAAGACACTTAAGCCACAATGCCTCAGTCCACTGAGCTATAGATGGGTACTGTACTTGCTTGTGGAAGTATCCTGTGTTGGACTGGTGTCCCATCCATGAGGAGCTCATATAGTGTAGGACTTATTTCTTCTATGATATAAGAGCGCTGGTAAGCATCCTTGATGTTTAATGATTGCGTAGTTTTTGTCAGGGTTGTAGTTCACATCCTGAGCCACAGTTTGGCCACCTTATACCTGTCTATCCAACACAGAAATCTGGGGTGGGGGTGAGGTGCCAGTCTCAGGATGGGCCTGAATCAGCAACCTTCTATACAGACTGCTAATGTTCTACCCACCAGAGCCATGCAGATTAATCCTTACCTATAAAGGCTCGGTTGGCTAACTGAATAAGGAGCAGGCCTGCCAATATGACCTGGGTTTGAATTCTGCTCATACTACCCGTCTGTGTCCTTAGACAGGACACTTAATCTATATTGTCTCAGTCCACCCAGCTGTAAATGGGTACCGGCCTCAGCTGGGGAAGTAATCTGTGTCGGACTGGCGTCCCATCTAGGGGGAGTCATAGACTCTCATTCACTTGATGCTACAGAATCCAGAGATAAGCACCGGCACCAACGGGCCTCAGCGCCTTTATAGGGTATAAAGACCCTGAGGCTCTAGATGGGTATGTCAGTCTGATGCAGTTTACCTTCCAAGTTGGTACCCATTTACAGCTTGCTGGACTCAGACAATGTAGATGAAGTGTGTTCTCCAAAGACACAGACTAGTTGTGTGACCGGATGAACCATAACCATGAAAAGCTACAAGACAATATATTACCAAGAGCACTGGCTGCCACTTTAAAAAAGGATGTGAAAATATTAAGCATTAGATGAACATGTATGCCAGTAATCCGAGTGAGTGAGTGAGTGCATGAGTGAGTGAATCCACATATCCACACTCCTTCAGACATGATAACTCCAAAACTAATACTGCCGGCATCTTCTTATTTACCTTGCCAGAGGTGATGTAACTTTTCATCAGTATAGGTATGGGGTAACGTGTTCAAATATTGATTGACTGATTTTAAAAGCACCTATTACCAATCAAACCAGATCAGCTGCCAACTACATATGCCCATATTACTTAACTGCCCTGAATTACAAAGAGAAAAAAAGACACATGGTGTGTACATCCTAGAGGCCTGTACGTTATTTGTTGTTATGAATTGCATGTTTAAACTCTTGTAAACATTCAAACCTTGGTGCAAATCTCTTGCAGGTTCAGAAAGGGAAAGCCCATTTGAGTGCTTGTTAAATGTCCATTTTTACTCCCGCTCTAATGCATGCTTGTTTCACTTCTGGCTGACGCACTGCTGCCTCGCCTCTGCTGCACAATGGGCTTGAATCTGAATAAAATAGAAGAATAAAGAAGAAAGAAGAAAATCGAGGAGATCAAACATCAAAAAAACACATAAGAATTTCAGTACACAGAAATGTATGCTATGCTAACAGGCTAAAAACAGGTGGGTTGTCCTCCTGGGCTTACTGAAGCTACAATTTCTGCTACTGTATGTGGTGTCGCCCACATTGGTGAGCAAACAGCGAGCAGAGGCAGTGCTAGTGTGCTGCAGCACAGGAGTAAAAACCTAAAGAAGATCCCTGCTCTTTAATGACATATATATTTGAAGGAAAGCAATGCCAGTTTTGGCTTATTCTACTTTATGATGGAAAATTAATGCCTACATTATACAAAGAATGGTATCAGATTGTATTATTGGTATATTGGTATCAGAATGAATTATTTTATAATCACAAATATTGTCCCTGAATCACATCATAGCTTATTTATATCTTGATATATATTGGTTTGTTTTAAAAAAGGAGAGATGCACACCCCTGTTACATATATGAAACATTATTTCATACATCATTATGTGACTTTTCATTTTTGCTTTATTGAAGGAAAAAACATCCTGTTTTGAAGGTGCATTATTTACCATGATGCAATAGAACAGTGTTGTCTTAGCAACTGACACTATGTTTTATTAATTGCTAATGATACTAGATATTATTTTGTGTTATGTGTGCTCCTTCTGTTGCAGTAAGAATGGTATCTATTAGAGTTGGCTTTGCACGTGTGCCATAACAGAAAACATCTGTTGCTATAAGGACGTCCTGATGTATTGAGCAAGTGATGTTAGACGTACAATCTAATCCTTCTAAATTCCACTCCATCATGAAGCTGTATACCTGGTCATCCAACACACAAAAATAGCACTATGGATGGTTGCTCCGATCACAACTACAGAAGCTTGTAACTCCATTAGTTGTTTTGGCGTCTTGGTGGCAAGTCTCCTTCTTGCACAGTCTCTGAGTTTTTGAGACCTGCCTGGTATAGACGGAGTTACTGTACAGTACCATATTGTTTGTATTTCTTAATGACTGATTTGAATAAAGTCCAAGACATAATCACTGACTTGGAAAGGCTCGTGTTTCCATCGCCTAACTTGTCCAAGGCGAACTAGCTATAAAAATGGTCATTTGCAATTGTATTTGAGTGGACTTTCACTGTGACCAGTCCAAGGTTGATCTGTGCAATAATCATGCTGTTTTATCAACATCTTGATATGTTACACCAGCCAGATGGATGGCTTAGCTTGGCAAAGATGAAGTGCTCACCGACATGAATTTTACCAAATGTATGAATAACATTTGAGAGAACTAATCCTTTTGTGTCCAGAGAAGAAATCTTTTACTTCAACTCATGAAAAAATGGGAGTGAAAATAGAAGTGTTACATTTATATTTTTGTTGAGTATAGATTTGGGGCCATAACTGCTGCAGTTAAAAGATCAATTCAGCTAAATAAGAAAAATGCCAAACCTCACTGGCATTTTCTGTTTTAGTTTTGAGATTTCCCTCTCTTCTTTTCATTTAGTTAATGGAGGTGAATTGGAGGCCATTAGTCATGAAAAATGACATTATGTTACACTTAACGACCTTATAGGTACACAAACCTAAGTTGTGGGAAGAGATTTCATTTTACTTAACATATCACAGAATCAGCAAGAGAATGAAAAATGATTTTTAGGAACTTTTTTTGAGCATAAAGTAGTCAGAGTGGTAGTACTGGAAGGACAGTTATTAATAAGCACAAAGGCGCATGAGATCACGCTGGACAAGCACTCAGGCTGAAAGTAACATCTGCGTTTCATCGTTTCAGGAGCCAAAAAGTTGTCAGTTTCGCTAAAGATATTTTGTGTCCAAACAACAGACGTTAGTAGTGTCAAATCAGCTGCTTTTTTTTATAAACCACACACTGTCAAACATCGTGCCACATGATGAAAAACATGAGCCGATGAATACATTAAAAATACCATAACATCAACAACAACAACAATAACATTTTCATTTTTGCTGATTCGGTGATACTGGATTATTTGCTGTTTGATTTATTTTGTCTCTACAAAGCATAGATATTTCACAGGGTCTTTCACTCTATAACTGCTGAGATTGGCTCCAGCACCGCCGCTCCCCCCACCACCCATGACTCTAAAATGGAGAAAGCGGGTATAGAAAAATGAATGAATGAATGAATGAATCAATATTATTCGCATTTTTTTCAGTAACTTCATTGTGTATATATAAAATATAATATGAAACACACACACATATTCTGCAGGAGATCTGCAATATACACACATTAGAGTGGAGGATAAAGTGTGATAAATGGGGCCAAATTTGGGAGAAACTGGTGCTATCATTCATTCTTTTTTTTGTTTTTGCTGTCAGCTTCTTGGATACTTTTTACTTCCCCTCAGGCCTTCTGCAGATCTTTTAACAACAGTAATAAGAAATGTGGGAAAAAAAAGTAACTTGGGGCATCTATTATTTTGTGTTAACTTTTGTTTTTAATGTATTACTTTTTTTAAAATGTTGACATACTTACACTAAGTGAAAAGAACAATTTGCCTCACAGCAAGAAGGTCGTGGGGTCGCTTCCCACCTGGGGGCCTTTCAGTGTAGAGTTTGCATGTTCTCCCCATGCTCGCATGGGTTCCCTCCGGGTGCTCTGGCTTCCTCCCACATCCAAAGACATGCAGGTTAGATCAAGTGGAAACTTTAAAATTGTCCGTAGGTGTGTGCGTGCGGGTGTGAATGTGTTTGTCTGTCTATATGTGGCCCTGCGATAGACTGGCGTCCTGTCCAGGGTGTACCCCGCCTCATGCTCTGAGACTGCTGGGATAGGCTCTGGCCTCCCAATAACCCTTAATTGGAGTAAGCGGGTATAGAAAATGGATAGATGGATGGGTATAGAAGATGGGTGGATGGATGAATGGATGGATGATGTATTTGTAACTTTGGAACCATTTTGCTCTTGGCTCCAATCTCATCATTTGTTGCTCATTTCCTTCTCTGGAAATATCTGCACTCTAATTTTTAAACGCCTGATTTTACTGTAATCCCAAAAGAGTATTTTTATGATGTAGAACCATTTATTTGGAACAACCTTTCCCTGAGATTGCTGAATGAGACTGCCCAGAACATTTCCTTCTCTCAATGTCACAATCACTTTTTTTTCAGTCAACATTAGCACTTCACCCAGAGGAGAAAATATTTTAACAATTTCCAAGATCCCGTATGACATCCAGCTAACTGGCTGAAGGGGTACCCGGCAATGACAGCAACAAATAAAAGCCTTACTCGCCCATGAAGCGCCAAAATAAATATGTCATTTAACATCTTATGAAAGACAAAAGTGCCGTTAGCCAATAAACTGAGATCTATTGCTGGATGTTATTCAGCAGAGTCGTGCCCAGTTCTTCCCAGAATCACTTTGTTGACACTGTGTGAAAATGGTTACCATTCTTCAATTATTCCCAATTTTCCTGTTTGTCCTCCCCCAACATATTGCTGTCTTGAGCTAAGAGTTCCCCTGCATGTCCACTGTCAACAGACCCGAGGTCATCGCAAACATGTAGCATGACAAGAAGACCCCATTAACAGGGATCCCCTCCGGAGCACACAGAGAGAGGAAATGCCCCGTTACAGGAAACACAACAACCTGTGCTGAAAGAGCGACAATAAAAATGCCACGACCTTAAGCTTTTGCTGCTAAACATAGACTAGAAAATTTACTGGAGTCACGAGGTCTGACATGAGAAAGTTCATCTCTCTATAAACTATGATTAAAGAGATCAGAGTGTCAGAAAACAGCTAAAAACCATTTGTCTTTACAGAGACAAAACAATAATTGCTGTTTTACAAAACATTTGGTGCCATTACACAACAGTAAAGTAGAAGGAACAGGATTTTTTTTTTTTATGATTAATGATGACACAACTTCCATGTCATGGCTGCTGTTGACCGAAGGTGTAATCAATAAACAGCACAGTGAGGATGGACAAGACAGTTACAGCTCTCCGAAAACCCCTCTCCCTTGGTAGAGTTTATTGTTGAGGATTTATACAATTTACGAGATAAAAAACATGTGTAGCATACTTGTACTGGAGATAATCAATGTTTTAAGGACTTCTGACAACAAGATGTGGTAGTAAAAGTGAAGAAAACTCACGCATTTTCAATGTACATCAAGTGCAGCAATTAAAAGTTGTTGCATTATAAGTGTCCCCTGACCCATACAGGTCATCACTGAGTAATGTTCTGTTATTTTAGGTAGGAAATCATTTGGGCAGGTTATTAATATGCACAAGTTCATACATTGTTATGCAGACAGAGAAAATAAGTCAAATATCACTGTAATAGTCATAAAAAGAACATTCTTGCAGCAATTATGTGGAAATGTTTTTTAAAAGGAACCCCACCTATTAAGCCATGTTGAGCCTAATAAGCCACAATTGTTTTCTTCTACTAAAATATGTTGTTAGAAACACATAAAATAATGTCATTGATCTAAAAATTTATAATGTTTAGTACATATTTTGACCTGCGGGCGCCGCCATATTTTACACGTGCAATGCATTCTGGGGGCGATGACGTGGAACAGCTGTTGGTGTTAGAACGGCTATTGAGGCTAGCGTTTGTTTGAGTGCAACAGGTACAGAAAATATAACTACAATGAAACATTGTGCAGCTCTCTCTCTGTCTCTCTCTCTCCTTCGATCGTTCTCTCTCGATCGCTCTCTCTCTCTCTCTCCCCCTCGCTCACTCTCTCCCTCTCTTTCTCCCCCTCGCTCGCTCTCTCTGTTTAGTGTGACGAGCGCATGTAGCAGCTGGAGGAGGAGGAGCTGGAAGAGGGAATCATTGTCCAGTATCGATCACACTGAGATCCCTCCCAAAAACGGTCAAATCAAAATTTACTTTTATGCAGTCTAAATTTTTGGGGTCCACAACTTGACCACAAGTAAAGCCGAATCCCAATTTACACTGCACGAGTTAAATGGTAAATGGATTGCATTTATATAGCGCTTTTCCATCTGAATCAGAAGCTCAAAGCGCTTCACAATGATGCCTCACATTCACCCATTCATACAGACACATTCACACACAGATGCCAGGGTGCTGCCATGCAAGGTGCTCACTACACACCGGGAGCAACTTGGGGATTAAGGACCTTGCCCAAGGGCCCTTAGTGATTTTCCGGTCAGGCTGGGATTTGAACCGAGGATCCTCTGGACTCAACGCCAA
>CABFOU010308031.1:0-14911 GCA_900660325.1 Opsanus beta
CACACACACACACACACACACACACACACACACACACACACACACACACACACACACACACAAATCAGACCTCGTCCCGTGTTAAATAAAGTGTTACATTGAATGTTGTCTGTTTTTGTTAATGGAGTGGTATATTAAAGAAAGCAGCTGATCTTTTCAGATGAATAAAAACCTGATTACTTTGTAGGTTGAAAGCCCCAATGTAGGAATTTACAAAGACAACAATTATAGGATACTAATCAATAAATAATGAATTGATCAAGATGACATTCTTGTAAAATCATGAGATAGAAAGAAAGAAAGGTTGATTATGCAAAATATTGTTTTGTTTTACTCTAAAATATTTGATATTTATAGGCTTATTTTTTCAGCATCTTTGCATTATTTTATTTTATTTTTTTAAATACACAAGATTTTTGCACAGTACAGTATATCAGCATATCTATGCCAAAAAAAGCTCATGTCGAGGAACTGTGACTCATTACTTTTGTCAGGACAGTGCAGAAGTGATGGTGGGAGTCCTTTTTAAATAAACACTCCCCCGCCTTTATGAAGTCACATCGCAGAGAATGGATGTGTGCAGCAGAGGAGGGGTTAAAGCTTGGGAGGGTGTAGGTTTCAGACAGAGCAGGAGAGGAGAGGCTGGCCTGTGATAGCGACAGATGTCTAAAAAACTGTGAGGGGCGCTCCTCATTCACAGCACAGAGCCACTGTACAGCCCAGAGAGCCAGGGAGGAATCTGCAGCTGTCACTCCAAAAGCTTCACCTCCATTATTGTCACAGCACAGATCGGAGAAGAAAGGACCGCCAACAAATACAGGTCAGTCACCCTACACTCACACTACGGTCTCGTCTGTCTGCTTTATTGAAGTGTCGACTGATACGTAACAAAAGAAAAAAGTAAGTAAGAATGAAAAGACAGATGCTTTGAGGAGGAGGAAACCATTGTTCTCTCTCTCTTTTGTCACTCATATTTGAGGATTTTAAGGCACGAATTACAGGAAATTACTGTAATTTTTTGTAGTTATCCGCACTCTAGCTTTATTTATCGTATTATAACGGTCGATTTTAAGATAAAAAGAATGACAAAAGCTGGAAACAAACTTGTGAGGCTGTGGAACCAGTTTCGTCGGGCTCATTAAAGATATTTGTGTTGCATGAAATTTGTACACTTTGACATGGCTCAGTGATTGTGAAATGATTGTGAACAAAAAAGGGCAGAGCTGCTGAGAGAAGGGCTGGACTGGGATGGGGGATGGAGACCCCTCTAAACCTATTTATCATTCAGCGCTCGTTGCCAGCTGCTGTCTGGTGTCTATTTTGTGCGTGTGTAAAACACAACTGCATCTGTTTTGGGGGTAATCTATTAATTTGGTGCATAAGTGCTGACTAGGATTTCCGATCCTTTGTTCAGGGACACGTGCTGTTGCGTCTCATATTTTCTGTTAAAATTTCCACGTTTTATTTTCATTATCTACACAAGAGTTGATTGGATAAAATGTCAGTGAAAGTACAAAATTTGATCGTCGTTTATTGGGTTTTCTTCAAAACTGTCAAACCTGCTTTGTCTGATTTGGTGACCTTTACTAACCACATTTATTGTTGGAAAAATATATTCGCAAATAACGATTTGTTCAGGCGTATTCATGAGACGACGTGTAGAATGAGGCTGAGGTTACTTTATAGGCTAATATTGTCAATAGTTGGGCTGTTCAGTAGACTGTTGGGGCTAATCAGTCTTTCCCAGCATGCTGTGTGATGCAGATTCTCTTGATTGCTCCACTGCAGCACTACGGACAGTTCTCGGGTGGTTCACACCCTTACCCATACCCTACACTTTAAAAATACCCTCCTTGGAAATGCAACAAAAACATCTTTTTGCATAATGTTTTAACATTCAGAGTGTTCATAGTCATCCATTTAAAAACCAGGAGTACCGTATCATCATGCAGACCTCTTCAGGTTCAGGATCTCTCTTGTAATTTTGGACTTGGAAGAGGTTGTTCAGTTTAAGTCAGCTGAAACGCGCTCTGTAGCAAAAGTTGAACTTCTAGTTCTCCATTTTGCCTTTGAAAGGAAGTTGAATTGTGTGGTAATCATCACCTCTTCCGATATATATTTACAGAGATGGTGTAACATTACAGACAGAAGTACACGGTGTCGTAAATACATCACTGCTGCTATAGTGGTTTGCTGTGACCTGTAGTAGTGACAAGAAAATCCAGTTGGTAATTCATATCTGTACGTGAATGTAACTGTATCTGTATCATCTTAAGTTTCTAATTTTATAGAAAGCAGAAATGACTTCCCCCCCTTCAAAAACCAAACCAAACCAAACACACAAACAAACAAACAAATTCTAACCACAGCTTGGGTTGTTTCTGTGAGCAAACCTGAATGGACTAAATTAGACCAGACATGCTGATCAGTTAGAAGATCCTATAAATATAGTGTTGTACAGTACGAGTGCATGTGTGTATGTATTTATTCAGACCCTCATTTAGGCGCACAGTTTGTCGTCCTGAGTGAGAACAGTGTGCTGTACAACTTTCACAAACAACTGAAAACTGAGGTCTCCTTTGGCGCAGAGGCTTACCCAACATTCCTGGAAGGGTCGGAAGTCAGATTTCTTCAAATCGTCTCGCATTGAAAGCAGCTAATATCAACCTTTATGCAGATTGATACTTTGTAATAAAAAATGGTAACCTCTGTTTGCACTAAAAGCAGTTTGATGCATCTTTCCGGTTTGCCATGGAAGACTTTTTTGGTTTAGATACTTTATGGTTACAAATGTGTGTTTTTATTGTGCTTTGCAGATCAGTTTGATGTGTTAAGGATGGAGCTGGTTCAGTATTATGATTTAGCCATTGGATGCTGATTTCCATGGCAGCATGGGGTTGTCATGAAGCCATAATATATCTTTGACTCTTCACCTTCTTACTGGATTGGCTTACTGCTCAAAGTGTCAAATGCATGTTCTCACAGCCAGTAGATTTTTGCTTTTACATAAAAAGTGATCTTCCTTAACCGGAACCTAAAGAAAATAGTAGAGTAAATCCATGAGACCTATCAGACTGGTACCTATCACCACTTTCTATAGCATGAAGTGGATGACCGTCTAAAGCCACCTTGACACTTGCACGAATTTGATCCCCGCACTGGCACGCAATTCGTCGTGCCAATGAGTAAACTGATCGTAAATTGCGCATAAACTGTGCGAGGCTGCATGCCAGTGCGCAAAGAAAAGAAAATTTTGAAATGTTCAAAATTTCTGGCACTCATAAATTTCATGCCACTTGCGTGAACTAGCTGTGAACATTGCGCAACCTATTCGCAAACACTGCATGTCATTGTGCACAGGGCCTCGCACAGCTTACGCACAGTTTTTGATGAGTTTACTCATTGGCAGGCAAGATTGCGTGCCAGTGCGGGGATCGAATTCATGCAAGTGTCAAGGTGGCTTTTCAAGCATACTATCTAATGACACGCATTGGCACAACGAATTGCGTGCCAGTGCCGTGATCAAATTCGTGCAAGTGTCAAAGTGGCTTAAGGCTACATCCAAGACAGAGAAATGTGGCAATCAGTTGTCCACAAGGGTTCCAAGGCATGCGAGGCCAACAGGACCGCTGTGGCTGAAGAACATAGGCAAGCCAGAATGAACAGAGCTGCCAACCCTGCAACAGCCGCCACCATTCCCTGTCCTCACTGCCAGAGACTCTTTCGGGCGCGGATTGGCCTGATCAGTCATCTGCAGACCCATAGTGCCCAACTACCCTAATCCTAGAATGAATAGATGGTCTTCGTCGTATTGACGGACAATGAGACATAGACATCTAAATACATACTAGCTTACTATATAGTAGGCAAAAACCCAGTATGCCAGAGTGCCAGTGACTGAGGGTTTAAGGAGCGTACTACATGCTTCAGTGTGCTATTTGCAGTGTCATCAGGTTGGAATCCCAAATGGGGTAAAGTCTTTGCTGTGTGTCTCTCTCTGACTCCGTCACAAAGGTAAAAAATGCATTTAAAAATAAAAGCAGTATCTGCAGGGTGTCTGAATACTCAGTAGGCATTTAGTAGTAGTCAAATAGGACCTGGATACTAATAACACTACGCTATCTCATTATGCAGCTGAAACCTGGTAACCAAAGAAGAACTTGCCGAGAAAATTCAAAGATAGCTGACATACATGAAAACCGTAATGACATCCCAGGCACCATAGCATTGTACAAATATACAACTGGAGCTGTTTAAAGAAGTCTGCCCGTGCAAAACAGAAATTTTCAATGCATATACACCATCTATTAACATCCAGGTCAAAGGACAGGTAAGATGGCTGCGGCATAGTATGTTCGACTTGTGTCTACCATGTATAAAATAATGGTTAGGTAGTATGTAACTACCCAACTTTAAAAACATAGTAAGTATTCAGATGAAGGGTAAGACTCCACCTGAATTGGAGGCAGATTAATTACATATTATTTCCCCAGTCGGGTTCAGGACCTGCTTGCAACTGGGTGGACTGAGACAATGAAGTGTCTCGCAGAAGGACATAGACACACTGAAGGAGACACACTTGGAATCAAACCCCCGTTTATAAGGTGGAAGTTCAACTCCTACCTCACAGAGTCACCTGCTGTGCCAACTAAATGTAAACCTAATCACAATGTCTGCCAGGTCTGCGCTAGCTTCTGTGGTGATGTGAGTTGCAAGGACATTTCTCTTACCCTTGTCCTCTGGCATGTTCTGAGGAAATGCCTTTCATGAGTGGTTTGTGGAAAAACACACTGAATCATCTGGACAAATGTTTTTATGTCTGTTCATGAATAAAATCCAGCAAAGCTGCCATTTTCCAAGTGTGCACAAACCAGCCGTTGTGAAATGGTAGGCAGGTACGTAGCTCGCAACACAGTTAAATAATGTTTCTGAATCAGATCTGTCTGATGGATAAATAAACATCCATCCATCTATCCATTTTCTTCCGCTTATCCGGAGTCGGGTCGCGGGGGCAGCAGCCTGAGCAGGTCCGCCCAGACTTCCCGATAAACATATCGGGACTTCCTAAATAAACATATTTAATAAAAATTGTGACAAAAACACTTCATAAGTTGTTGTTTGCCTTGCGGCTGCTCCTGTTTGTTCAGGGTCGCCACAGCAGATCCATCACACATCTGCATTGGGATTTGGCACAAGTTTTACACCGGATTCCCTTTCTAAAGCAACTCCAGTTTTACCTGGAGAAACACACACAGCCCTTGGTCTTCTGAAGTGGTCTTCCATCCAAGTACTAACCAGGACCCACTCTGCTTAGCTTCTGAGATCTGACAGGATAAAAACACTTCATAAGTACTATGACAAAATACAATGAAAATGCTTTGCCATATGCAATATATATTAAAAGGAATTCAGTAAGCTCCTGATGTGCACATTCAGTGTACACAGTTGAACTTCCAAAATAAAGTTATACATATGAATTATGACATTCTGTATTTAGGTAGCAGGGTAATTTACAACAGTTCCCAACTCTGCTCAGCCAATTGCTCAGCAAGCACACAAGGTAAATGCAACAATGTATTTTGGATGAGGTTTAACTTTGCTGCAACATAATTTCATAGAGTGGTTGCCACAATGTTATATTTTACCAAAGCGTTTCCAGCAAAGAATTCTGCATTGTCATAATATTGTCACAACACTAGTTTTTAGTAATGATGACATTAGAAAGTGAGGTTTCCACAACATCATTCTGTAGATTCCAAGCAACATTGCTACAATCTTGACGTTTACCAAACATATGCATGTTCACATAGTTCTGAACCATTTCTCTTCACTGAGAGCCAATGTGGAGCGCTGGTAAGATATTTGAAAGATCATCATGTTGTGACAACATAGAATTGGTTGCTCGGAACTTAGTGGTACAACATAAAAATACAACATTGTGGCAATCTTTGTAAACCATGACATTATGTTGCATTTTACTTTGTTGGGAACCAGTGTGTAACAGTGGTAAGACATTTGCCTGATGTGTGAGAGAGCCCCAGTTCAGTCCTGGGTGGGGGCAATAAATGTGGCTTTCTTCATATGTAACTTATTATCTGAGTAAAGCCCAAACCTATTAAATATTTTACAGTAAAACATTTGTTCCACTTAGTCATCCTGCAGTGTTGTAGCAATGCTGCTGGGAGTGTCCAGAAATACACTGTGGCAATGTCACATTCTAACATTCATTCATTCATTCATTTTCTATACCCTCTTAGTCCAATTAATGGTGACGGGGGGAGCCTATCCCATCAATCACTGTCTGACATCATCATTATTAAAAAGTGATGTTATGACCTCGTAGAACTGTTTTCTGGGAACTGTGGTATAACATAAAAATACAAAATGAAAAAGTGACCGCTATGTTCAGGAGCCACTGGTTCAGAATTATAGCCTCACATCTAGCTGCTGGAGTCCTCTTTTATAACATTTGTATGTTCTCTCTGTGCCTCCTATGGGTTTTGATCTTAGTCCAAAGTAACCACGGGACATGGAATGTCTGGTGGTGGAATATCAAATGGCTATAGGTGTGACGGCACTTTACGACCTATGTCTTGATGAACTTACAATATTTTCCTTCAGTTGTGTTATCCATTACAATTACAGAAGCAAGTACATCTTTTTAAACAATTTTTGCATGAATAAAGACTCTTCCCTATTTTCTTATGTGACACAATCATTTATTTCTTCATAGGAAACACCATGGGAGGCAAACTGAGCAAAAGAAGGAAAGGATATGATGTAAGCGATCCCAAGGAGAAGAAAGATGAAGTCCAAGCAACAGCTGTCATTTCAGAGGAGCCCATCCAAGCTACTGCAGAGAGCTCTACCCCTCCTCCAGCAGGTGAAACAGATAATGTGATTTCACCAACAGCTGTGGAAGCTGTTGGATCAGATATAGCAGCTGTAACTGAAGCTGGCACTCCAGAAGAGCCAAAACCTGCATCTCCAGAAGAACCAGCTCCTGCAGGTCCAGACAAAACTGCTCCATCAGCTTCAGAGGAATCAGCTTCTGGAGGTGCAGAGGAAACAGCATCCATTCCTCAAGAAATACAGGAAAGTTCACAAGAAACTGTGCCACAACCAGGAGAAGCTCTTCCTGAAGAAGCAGCTTCAAAGGCTGTTTCAGAGAAGCCCAATTCAGCCCCAGAACCCATTATTGAAAAAACAGCACCAAAGGACACAGTACAAGAGGAACCTGTAGTGGCAGCAGCAGTAGAACAGATATGCTCAGTACCTGTGGCTGCAACAGAGGCACCAACTCCTCCAGAATCAGAAGAACCTGTGCCTAGTGAGGTTGAACCTGAGCCAGTGGCTGCACCTGAAAGCCTCTCTGTAGGGGAGACTGTTACAGTGCTAGAATCTCAGCCAGAACAAGAACCAGGTCTCAGTCCAACAGTTCCACAAGATGTTCCTGTTGTCGTAGGGGAGATCGCTGACACTGGGTCCAAAGTCCAAGAGCCAGAGCCAATACCACAGACTGTTTCTGGGACAGAAACCGCTGTGAAGGCGACAGAGACTGTGGTGCCACTTGCTGTCACTGAAACAAAGCCAGTGACTGAGCTAGCTGTAGAACTAGAACAAGCTCAAGATTCAGAAAAAGAGCGAGTACGAGAAGAAGACCAATCCCAGGAACCAGATCAAGCATCACATGAGGTAGAGCCTGAGCAATCACCAGAGCCAGAACAATCATCAGAGCCAGAACCCAAACAATCACCAAATATGGAGCCAGAGAAAGGACCAGAGCAGGAACCAGAACAACCACCAGATGCAGAGCCAGAGCAACCATCAGAGCCAGATACTGTGAAAGCAAAAGATGCATTTGAAATCTTTGCCGTGGTGCACACAGCAGAGGAACAAGTAGGAGACATTGAGGCAGTGGTAGCTGAATCTCATTTTACAGAGACAGTCAAACCAGAAGCAGTAGCTCCAGAGATTCCAGAGAATTTACCAGTGAAGGCCTCCACTGAAATTCAGCCTGCAGAAGAAGAAACAGACTCCTCTAGCATCAAGGCTGCTGAACAAGAAGCAACTGTTGCTGCCAGTGAGATCGTCATCCCGGCATCTGTCTCGGCTAGCGATATCTCCACAGTGCCTGAGTTGGAAAGCAAAGTGGAAAATGGAGAATTAGAGAGTCCTTCTCTTACAGAAAATGTGGAAGAAGTAAATGCACCGCCAGCTGTAAACGGAGAGTGCACATCTCCTGTGTGTGCTACCCCACAAACAGAGGAGTGCGTTAATGGCGGCAAAACCCCAGAGGAGGATCCTGTCAGTGAGCAAAGTCATTTTGAACTGAAAAAGGACATGAACCTCCAAGAAGCCCCAGAGTCAGTCTCTGAGATGGTGGAAGGTCTCAGCACTGCAGTCACCCCAGCAGTCTGAAAGGAACCATCTCACAAAAATGAATGTGAATACAGTTTAATCCTCCAATGGTGCAAGAAAGCCATCGACATACCACAAACACAGCTAGAACATCTGAAGAGCAGATTCCACCACCACCACCACCACCACATCTGCAGCAGCGACTCAAGCTTTTGGGGAACCAAACTTGAACTGCAGCCAGTTGAAGAGAAAAAGAGATCAATAAAAAGAGAGAGAGAGCAAGCGAGTGAAATGGAAGTGCAGAGAGGAGAGTTTGGACTTTGAAGGTTGAGCAGACCCTGAAGTAAAATGGTCAGGACAGGATAAAACGTGATACTGACAAACGCAACACATTTATCTTTATTTGTGTGTGAGTCTGGTGAACATTGCAAAGTGGTTTATTGGGATGTCTTTCCATATTAGCACATAACCTGATTTAGAATTTCATACATACTGCATATCCTTTACTATATAAAGAGGCGTGACGTGAAATGTTTTGGCCTTTTATAACAATAACTGTGAGGAATGTTAATTTTAAGATGGTTGTTCGGAAAAGTGAATAAAAAAAAGATTTTGATCGACATCATTCTTTTTTTCATGCCTTCTTTCAGAAATAGCAATAAAACACTATTCTGTTCTGTCAGTCTATGAAGACTTTTCAAGTCTACAATTCTATTTTGTGTTCCAGAAGTAGTACATTTCATTCTCGGCTTTGTTAATTCCAAACCACTTGTTGACGCACGCTGCCACTGCCGCATGGATTAGTTTAGTGGGTCAGGGTTTGGCTGATTATTCACAGAGGAATGTCCTTTAGATCAGTGGCCACAGTGCAAATATTGTGACTGGTGATCCATGGTTGGCTGTCGGCTCGATTGGGAAACAAAAAGTCCTTGGTGATGCAGAAAAGTCAATTCTCCTTCTTAGGTAATCATCTGCACCTTTGTCTCTATCATATCACTGAGCAGGATGATTGCAGGCTCTCCACTGCGTGCACACGCTAACATTTCACAGATCCAAGGCAGCAGAGGGAACTACAGGGGGATGGGCAGGAATGTGTGCAGAAGGGGCAGAAAGGAGAAGGTGGGGGTTGGGGGAGATGTGTAGCATCAGAAGAAAAGACAACGTCCACACTAGACTGTCCTTACGCACATTTTCAGAAGCAAGGCAAGTGAAGGGGGACGTGCGCAGTAAACAGTAAAAAGAAGGGGAAAATCAGTTTTTGGCATCTACCTGATATCTGCTGAGGGAATGTTGCCAAACCTTCCATTCACACTCACATCAACGTCTAAAGGATCTTGTCATGTAATACATTAGCACGGGGCGGTAAAGCGATGTTTGTAATTTACACACGGGAAAGTGGATGTTTGTGGAGACACTCAACCTTGAAATACCAACGGCACTGTGGGTCAGTGCTTTCAGGGGAGATCTGACAGTGATAATGGAAAAAATCTGATATGGCTGCATCTCCAGAACGAGACCATCAGCATATCTCCAGTTCTTAAAAAAATATTCGATCTTGTGCATTTATGAGAAGAATGTTGTGGAGAGGGTTTGTGGTTTGGGAGGATGAAACTGCATGCTTTTCTTGTCTCTTGCAAAAAGGTCAAAATGTCTGTCTGCCTGTGTACCGCTGCCACAGGCTGCTGTGAAGGTTTTAATGGTCAATGAATACATACATGCAGAAAATAATCCACACTCTATACTGTATAAGGTCAGCATGAAGAGAAAAGAAGTTGGTGCATGCTTTTTGTGGATTTTTATTTTATAAGTATAGTTCATTTGGCAAACTTCATACTTTTTTTTTATCAAAGGTAATGTGAAAGGATGGACCAGAAAAAAAGAGTAACAGACAAAAACTAACAGAAAAAGTAATAGTATAAGGTGCACCTACAGTATAAGGGAACCCTGACCCTAAGGACCCAGGAAGTACTACCACGTTCCCCTTGTATTTGTAAGGCTTGATTTATAATAGTAATACAGTCGGGTCCATAATTATTGGGACAGTGACACAATTTTTGTAATTTTGTTTCTCTACAACACCACAACAATCATAATAACCATTTAGGAATTACAGACATTTTTATACACAGTCCCTTAATTTTCCAGCGGTCATAAGTAATCAGACAAAATAAATATAAGTATTATTTTTCTACAAATCGTCACTTTTACAGACAGTTTCCTTTAGATAAATCCGGGGATGGATACATGAACACTTCCAAGTCACTGAATATGGCTTAGACTTCATTTGCATTGTATTACATAAGAAATACAAACAGTGTGGTAGTTCTCAAAAACTGAGTAACCATGCAAGAAAGAGACTAGTGAAGGAAGCCACCAAGACACCCATTATAACTCCTTCAGAGCTGTTGGCTTCTTTGGCTGTGATTGCAGAAACGGTGCATGTTGAAACTCTTTGTCTGATGCATCACCAGTATTCCAGTGTCATAGTGGAGTGGTGCAGAGAAGGATTTTCTTAATAAGAAGACATGAAGTTTCAGTGTTGCCAGAAGGCACATGGGAGCCTAGATTAGCATTGATTTGATCAGATTTCTTGTATGAAAGTCCTTCTCCGTTTCACTCCACCATGCAGCCGTGGTAATGGTGTTTATGTTAAAGCCTTTGAATTAAAGCTAAAAATCTGCACTTTGAGGACATCTTGTTTGTTTCGTTTCACCACCACTGTGGTGATGCAGAGAGGCAAAATTACAAAAATTGTGTCTTCAGGTTTTAACCTTATTGTGATTTTTATTTGTTTTATTCAATTTAATTAATTATGACGTTCTCTCTGAATTTAGATTTCCCATTATAAATCATGAAGAAATACTTTTGAAATTTTAAAAAGAAGAAAATGCTTAGTATACCATTGCATTAGAACTTTCTTTGGGGAATATCCTTTTCCCTTACCTACGTCCTACCTCCTAACCCTAACTAATAGAAAAACCTTATACATTTATTGATGCATTCCATTGGTATTTGTCAACTTGTGCTTCCCCCCTCCAAGCAAAATCTGTTACTTTGTTACTTTCTTTCCTACCAAGGGGGAAGGGGGGGAGTGCCATCAAAGGGTGACCTCCTCCCAGATCAAACACACGTTACACAACAGACAGAACAGCATGAGCAGCAGTGGTTTTGCGATAAAATATTAACTTAAGGAAAACTGAATAAATTGATTCCAAATACTCTTTCAAAACATTTCCATTGGTACCGACATTTCTAAAGTGAATGCACTTCTCCATGTTTTTTACCCCCCTTTCAGTTCTTTTTTCTCTTACTTTTCTTATCTGTGTGGATGCTCTTGTCAGGACATTTATCTTTTTGTTTGTTGGTTTATTCGTTTCGTTGTCTGTCTAGTTTTCAACCGATTTTCTGGAAAGTGTCAATCTTATCAAGAGAAAGAACACAATATTTTGGTGTTAACTGGGATCCAGATCCAGATGTGAGCCGCTTGAAAAAGGCAGCGTGTTCCATTTGTCTGCACGTACACACGCGCCTGTGGACGTTTTGTCATATCCCAGTGACTGCTCTTAACTTTGGTGTTAAATTATTTACAAGATACTGAAATGTTTGTCTGGTAACAGTTAATGACAGAATTTGTCCACTCCTCACATCTCAGGAACACTGAATCAAGAGGGCCAACTTTGGGTTTAACTTACTTAGAGAACCACAGCATTTATTTGCTCCTCTTGAACATTTTTCCTGAAACTTCCTGCATTGATCTTTGTCTCCAACAAAATGGCTTTTTGCCGTATTTCAGGAACAGATCAACAAAATAGTGCCATCGAAGAGACAAACTTAACAGCAGCAAACAATCACAGGTGAATATTGACATTCAGGTCCATACACATTTGGACAGTGACACAATTTTGGTGATTTTAACCTCTGTACAACACCACAATGGAACTGAAATGAAACAATCAAGGCCCAGTGCTGCCGGCGTTTATCCCCAGATTCTGTAGTGTGACGCAGATGAGAGTCTGTGACTCCCCCTGTATAGGATAGGAACCTGTCTGACACAGGTTACTAGCTCAGCCAAGGCCGGTTCCCATTTACAGCTGGGTGGACTGAAAAAATGCAAATGAAGTGTCTTGTCCAAGGACACAGACATGTTGTGGCAATCCCTTGGTGGCGAGGAAGATCGTCTTTTGATCAATTCCCAGACAAGATGGTGGATATGGAGATAACTGAACTGATCCAGTCTTGTCGCGCACTGTTTTTGACAGACACTGCATGTGATTGCTGTGAGAAGCTTCTGCCAGCCAGGACCTTGCTCTCTCTTCTTCCTCTTTCTTCTCTGTGTTGTTCATCTGCATTGTTTTCATGGGGATCATTGCTCGCCACCTGGCTTGGTCCCTCGCTTGTCCTTCCCAGCTCTTCGAGTCGATGGAGCAGCTCTTGAGGTTGTCCTTCAGGAGGTCCTTGTAGCGTTTCTTCTGCCTTCCTCTGGACCGTTTTCCTTCATTCCGCTGGGAGTAGAAGATCTGCTTGGGAAGTCATCTGTCATCCATCCCAACAACATGACCCACCCACCAAAGCTGATTCTTGATGATGACACACTCTATGCTCTGTAAATTGCCTTCAGCCAGGATGCTGATGTTGGTACGGTAGTCATCTCACCTAATGCTGAGGATACTCCTCAGGCAGCATTGGTGGAATCGCTCGAGGGCCTTCAGGTGGCGGGGGTAGGTGGTCCAGGTCTCAGATACGTACAGCAGGGCTGGAATCACAGCAGCTTTGTGGACGAGGCTTTTTGTCTTGTGTCGAAGGTCTCTATTGTAGAAAACAAGTTGAGTTGGTATTGGATCTCGTCATCGATATCAGCGTTTGATGACACGTGGATGCCCAGGTATGGAAATGGGTCACTTTTTCCAGGACCAAGTCTCTATATATTAGTAGGCTAATCTTTTATCCCATTGATCTGCCTGCTCTACAGATGTACAGAAGCAAAATTACAAAAATGTTGTCATTGACCAAACACTAATGGACCTGACTGTACCTCTCAAAACATGGTGATGTAATGCAGAAGGTAAAGGGGTTTTGTATGGTTGAAACCATTTGATGCCAAATTAAGACTTCACCAGTCCGAAAGTCTTGGGGTCACTTTGTCATGCACTATGCAATAAATACATAAATAAATAAATCAATAAAAAAGACTTGATCTTGATCTTTAGTTTACCTTCTTGAACATTAAGAAGATGCTATATTTGCTGATATTTTGACCATTTCCTCAAGAATTAATTCCGTGAGCTTGATGAAACATGCCAGCCATATGAATAGATTAGAAAAAATCAAAAAGTGAAATTTTACGCCGAAAATAAATATAAATGTGTCCATGGGAGATGCGAATGACTGTGGACAACATTTTGAAGCATGTTTGTATTTGGCCAATTATGAATCATGCATACATATTGTGGGGATAGAAATCTTTTTTGCAGTCACTATTCCTACAAAATAAATAGTGATTTAAAAAAATTTTTTTTTATGTTTAAGGGAAAGGTTTTGCTTAAATCCTCTGAAATGTCCGTAAAATGAATATACAGTCTGTGCATGTGGCAAAACAGGGTCCTTGTCCTTTGGATGATGACTTCAAGTTGTGTGGTTGTTTAAGGCCAGCTGCACTGCCTAGTTACCCCGACACTATGTGCTCTATAAGCTCTGGCACAAAGTGTCGACTGTGTACCAGCATCTTTCTTCCTGTGTGAGTCTGCAAGCCTGAGCTGTCTGTGACTGATGTCTCTGATAAGCAAAGGAAAAAGAAAGCCTAAAGATCGTCCAAAGACTACATTATGAAATGTCTTGCCATGCTTGGTCAGTTCTTAAGTTTGTTGTTTATGTTGCACTTTGCTTCAAAAAGTGTCTTTTTCATTAACCAGTAACTATGTCGGGGGCACAAGAAACAATACAAACAAGGCGATCAGAGAAAGCAGACTTCACACAAGGAGTAGAATATGAGAATGAATTCATTTTTATCAAATAATTTGTGAAAATAAAAAAATATAAAAAAAAATTTCTATTAAAAAAACAAGTCACAACAGATCCAATGACTCATCTCACAACATATCACACACATTGGTCAACTGCTCATCATATTTCTTCAATGATGTGTCATCAGCCACTATATGTCACAACATACAGACCAATGACTCATCCCCGCATGATCAGCCCTGCATTGATATACATGTATTTTACTCAACCTGGACATGTCGCAGCACGAATAGGAAAGTCCAGTGACTCATGTCAAAGCATGTCGCAACATGTCACCAAAGCATGGGTTTTAACCCTGACCCTGGGTAAAGATAACTGTGCCATAACGTATATTAAATATTACACATGTATTCACAGAGCTGGTGTATTTTGGAGGCCTTCCTCCTGTGATAAATATGTACTTCTGTTCTGTATTATTGTTTTTTCAAGAAACATATTTGAAAAAATATAGGTAAAAATTATTATTATTAATTTTAGAATTTTTTTTTTTTTTCTTATTTTTTTTTAATTTTTGTTTTCCAATTATTAT
>CABFOU010308036.1:0-11562 GCA_900660325.1 Opsanus beta
AGGAAAGACTTTAGTAAAGAAAAAAAAAAACAGGACAGTTGAGTTGATTTTTTTGGCGACATGGACTCTGTTCCAATAACTGGAAGTTGTTTGGAGAAAATAAAGATGTAAAGTCCAGAAGCATCCAAAGTTGTGTTTTGTAGTACCTCATTGTCCCAGAGCGGGAGGAACAACCTCTCTCTAACAAGCAGTAAGCAGGTATCTGACAGGCTATATTTCCTGTGATAAGAAGGTAAACCTGTTTTCTGTCTGTCAGCACGAAGGACCACCAGGTTAATGCAACCAGAACCAATTCCAAACCGCTAAAGCTGTGCTGAGATCACAGTGGGAGGGTTACCTGGTGTTTTATGATGCCCTCTGCTCACCGTTACTGAGGGAAAGTCTTGCTTTTTCAAACTGGAAAGAATGTTGGCGGATCACTCGATAGTTGTGGTATAAGGAGATGGGAATGCCGTGTTCTTTTTAAAACCCTGAACGCCACTGGGTCAGTGCTTCTACCCCTCAATCACATGTACAGCTACTGCACAATAATCTTGATTTCTCCAAAGATTAAAATGACTGTAAACACTTGCAAGTTACAGTATTTTGGAAGCAGCTTTTCTTACCATGCATATCAGTAGTTACCATATTTTCCAGACTGTCACACCGGAGTATTCATCACGTATTTTTAAAAATGTGTCATGAAGAGGAAGAAACGTATACAAATCACACTGGCCTATAGGTCACATTTATTTCTGAAATGTAGTGCTACCACTTCATTCAGCAAAAAACAAAAAGCATTTAATCTGCACATTAGTTATTTATAACACAACCACCACATTAGCAAGCAGAAGTTAATGAGCTCATCAATGATGTTGTACGAGGCACAAAATGTGGGTAAACTGTTTATTTTGGCCACTGAACAGACAATCTTAGGTAAGGTAAATGTGCAGTGCAGTTAGTAAACATTTGTCAACTCTGCTCATTATTTATAACGCATAGACATGTCGGCAATCAGAAGCTAATGAGCTAATTAATAGCATTAATTGATAAGGGATTCACCACAGAATCAGACCAATCTGCAGAATTCATAATTGCTTTGCTATAAATTAAAATGTATCAATTCCCGCTCCAAGTCAAAGCTTTGGTCTTTTTTGGGATGTTTTGGCCTTCGAGACTTTGAGTTCAGTTAGCCAGATGTTGTTTTGTAAAAGTAACTCTGGGTATTTATTTTTGTATCCCCGCCCACCCCCACCCCAGTCAAAAGCTTCACTGATGTATATCGGAATTGCCCTGTACATCTGTTTGAGTCTTGTAAGCATATCTCCTCCAAACCACCATATAAAAATGTGCATGTCCGAAAATGGTTTCATTCCAACTTTTTCAAGGGGAGATGATTGGATTTTTTTATTTTCATTTAAACATCATATTTGTCAGTTACATGTATAAACAGACTTACTGGGCTCTTTAATACAGAGGTTGACCAGTTTATTTATACCACCACTGATACAGTACATGCAGGCAACTAGTATGGCAGAGCAAGTGGTCTCACTCAGTGAAATTGCTCACCCATTTCTAGTTGCGCCTGACTTCACAGATGTTTAATTGTTGTGTATAATTATGTAAGTGTTGGATTGTCTGTTTCTTGAACACACCCTGGCTGAGTGTGTGTTGTCTGTTTCTGCCTTGTTACAGTGAAATGGCCAGCATCCCTCTCATTGCTTTGGGCCTGAAGGAGACAAAAGAAGTTGACTTCTCCATTTCTTTCAAGGTACAGAAGATGCAGTCACATTTTCACCATTCAAACCTCATTAATGCATAACACACAGAATTTTTAGTATTTTAGCTGAAAATTGTGATATCACTGTTGGATAATGTGCGTGTAAAAATGTTACCTGCTGGGAAAAATGTTGACCTTTTAATTTAAAGGTTGTAATGCACTGTAATTACAACTGCAAACACTGTGCCAAATGCAACTAATAGATTTAATGCAAATATTTATCCAGTGGGCAATCTCTAATACATACCTCTTTGGATGATGACCAAATTACAGAAACCCATCTGCAGGTGAACCAATAAAGCAAACCTGCAACAGCAAATTTATTTATGTACAAGTGCACTCAGAAGCATGATGTGGCATAATTAGATAATATAAAGATCGTAGATATCAGGTCCTATCAAGAGAAGAAAAGCAGTCTGAAGTTGTGAATAATGAAACTTGTACGTACATTGACAGGACGCAATAAATATTACTTGCATGTAACAGGTGTGACCATCAGTCTCACCTGTCTGTCACATGCATTTGCTTTTATATTTTAATTATATGACAGTGTTGGTATTTGGGTTACGTTGTTGGCAGCAGCTGTGCCTGTCACTATGTTAAAGTATGTTCACTAATTATTAAAAGGAGAACAGTAGATCACCTGGTTTAAAGATGATCTCAGAAATGTCCTGGGGCACATTTTGCAGCGAGGTATTAAACTTTATTGACATTAATTGTTGGAAACTTTCTGCCATCGTGATCTTTGGGTAAGAGGATGATGTTCTACTTATTGACTGTAATTGCGTGTTGTCAGTAGGGGCTGGGTGTTGTTTACCTCTGATAGCCAACTTTGCAGTACACCGCTTGAATTGTCTTTCATGTTGAAGTTTAAACTGTGGTATAGTGAACTCATGAAAGAGGCTGCACTCCAACTGTAAGTTCAGAGGTTAATGCCTCTACACAATAATGAGTGTTGTGACCTCATGGTATTAATGTTTATGCTTTACAGGACTTCATCTTAGAGCACTACAGCGAGGATGGGAACAGTTTTGAAGATGAGATTGCGGATCTGATGGATCTGCGACAGGTACTGCACAATCCTTATCTGATCTGGCGTGGTATTGCCTGATTCAATTAAATTTATTTATGCAGTGGCAAGTCGCAATGTAAGTCATTACCAATGGGCTATTCACCAGCAAGGTTTGAACCGTACCCACCCCATAAGCAAGTGCACTGGTAACAATGCCTTTTTAAAATTTTATTTTCTTATTATTATTGTTGTTGTTGTTATTATTACTATTGTTATAGGAAGAAATGTTAAGCAGGCCACACTCAGTGGGGTGACCATTTGCTTTGGCCACACTAATATATGATGTGTTTGTTTTCAATACCATTGTCCCAGCTTCTGCGGTGTCATTTCTTTATGAATCCAAAAAAAGAAAAAAACATAGTTTTGACTTGGCCTTGTCCTCATGAAAACTGCATTATAAAGGATTTAATATGGGTAGATGTCACCCCTGCATCTGATGATTTACGGATGCTGTATCGGATCGTCGTGGTGAAGAAAGAGCTGAGCTACAAGGTGAGACTCTCTAATTACCCGTCGATTGATGCTTCTATCCTCACCTATGGTCATGAACTTTGGGTAACGGCCGAAAGAATAAGGTCATGGATACAAGTGGCGGAAATGAGATTCCTCCATCGAGTATCTGGGTTTAGAGTCTAGGTCAGGGTGAGAAGTTCAAATATCCCGGAGAGACTCTGAGTAGAGCTGCTACTTCTTTGCATTGAAAGGAGCCAGCTGAAGTGGTTCGGGCATCTGTTGAGGATGCCCCCTAGTTGTCTCCCTAGGGAGGTCTTCCAGGCACATCCAACTGGGAGGAGGCCTCAGGGAAGACGCAGGACACGCTGGAGGGATTATATTTTCCAGCTGGTTTAGGAACCCCTTGGGATCTTCCAGGAAGAGTTAGAGGACTTGGTCAAGGATAGTGAAGTGTAGCATGAGCTGCTTGGTCTACTGCCACCACGACCCCGGACCCGGATAAGCGGCAGAATGAGAATGAATGAAAGATGTCACCGCAGCTATGTGGCTCTGTGCACACCTGATCCTGTCAGATTTCAGAGGTGAAGCAGAGTCCATCTTGATTAGTACTTTGCTCAGAGATTGTTTGGGAACACCAGGAGCTCTGAGCAGGTTTCTGTACATAGAACTGGAGTTGCCTCAGGACAGGGCATCTGCTCTAAAATCTCAATGCAATCTACTTTTCAGCTGAAAGCTATTTCAAAAAATAAATAAAGTAGATGTTTTACAGTTACATTTTCACCAAGATCCCATTTTGAAGAGTTAGCTCACCCAAAAAGTTGAGTTTTTTGCAGAATGGTTCAGGTCACTTTGTTTTTATATCCTAGGCTTGCCGAACTCCAAGCCGGAACGAGGCTGGGATAGAACTGCTGGCAAAGTACTTCAGTCATCTTCCTCTGATTGAGAGTCGATTCTTCTCCTCAAACCGCCAGATACCCATCTTCTTCACCTGGTACAAAACACTCATAAAGTCAACGACAGCGTTAATAAGGCATCTTTAACATAAATAAAGATCAGTCAGAAAGTACTTCCTAAGTTAACACATGTACAAAACCTCCACTAACCCCTGTAGCAAGACAGAGCTCTTCATGAGTAGTTGGAGTGCTTTGAGTTTGGGTTTTCCTCTAAACCCAGAGTATTGGGTCATGACTTTGTCTTTGTATATGCTGTGAATAGAAATGATACAGATGAGATTACAAGACTGATATCACACATTTGGCTGGACTTTCACAGTTTTACAACACAAAAGGCTCATTCATACGTTATTGTACTGAATTTATTGAAAAAAGTGGACTGTCCTGTAAATTGTCATTCATTTCACTGAAGCAGATATTTGTTTTTTCTCATACACTTTCAATTTATTTTCATAATGAAGTTTGAAAAATACACAAGTAAATGTGTAAACCCAGTTTATTCTTGCAACATCAGTGAAGATGAGCAAGAAAATGGACTAAAAGCTTTGGCCATGACAGTTAGATGGAAATGAGAAAATTCTAAACATGGTTCAACTTGATGCTCTTTGGAGATGTAAATGATTCTGTAGTGTACGTAACGCCTATATAGGAGTTGGTGCTTCTTTTAAAATTGGTTGACCTGTGTATGACACCTTAAGTTGTTTTTCCATCAGGTATGACTCATTCACTGGAGTTCCACTGTGCCAGCAGTACCTGTCTCTAGAGAAGGCTAGTATCCTCTTCAATATGGCAGCACTCTACTCCCAGATTGGTACCCGATGTGACCGTCAAACAATAGCCGGACTGGAGGAAGCCATCACAGCCTTTCAAAAGGCTGCAGGTATGTACATGATATGACATTATATTGACTATTTTATAAAATAATAGCAGACTCTGACCCTCTGTCTGGACCATCATGTCATATCCTCATTTTCATATTTGATGTCGACTTGTCCATGAGTTAAATGGTTTTGTCCCAGATTGCTATCATGTGACCAGGTTATTCTCTGGTTCATTGTTCAGATTTATGAGAATAAATTTGAACAATGCCCCAATCACATGATATGACTTCAAGGTTCCTTTGTCATTTACATGTTTTACATGCAAGACCAGTGGCATTATGTCCTAAATAAATAGATAATGCTAAAATCAATAATAAATCATTTCTGTACTAAAACATATGAATGATAAAATATCTTTAAAAAAAAAAAAAATGTCATAACAGTAACTTAGAAATTGCCTGTTTGAGATGATTCCCAAATGGATCCATTTCATTTGTCTGCACTGCTTGAGATTTCTTCCTATAATTAAAACAACTGAGGGAGTTTTTCCTTACCACTGTTGCCAATGTGCTTCCTCATGTGTAGCGCCTTGGAGGGTCTTATGTTATGCTTTAGCTCTGTATAAATGAGTAAAATTGAATACACACCACTGGATGCTGTGGCTTTCCACAGACAAGGAGTTATTGTCTTATAGCTTTCTGGTCACTAAGCTAGGGAGGGAGAAAAAAAAGCAACATATTCTGAGAAAATCATACAAATTATCTTCTCTAAATTTAGAGTTTCCAACCCTTTTTCACATGTTAATTGATACAAGGCTTGTATATCTCAGGTTTGATAATTCTTCAAAAAGTAATTCCTCAAGAAACAAAATGTGATTTTACTGTTTTTTTTCAAAGCAGATTTGTGGAATTAAAGTCCTACATAATGCTTCTTAGCCTTATGTAGGAGTTATGTCTGGTGATAAACGCAGGTTAGTTGCAAATATCTTGTGTCTAGCCCACCACTGTTACTTGTGCAGTTGAGAAAAAAGCTTTGGCTTAGCCAAGGTGTCACTGACCTTAATATAATTTTTCAATGATCTCATGTGTAATCATGTTTTGTGGATTAATAAGGTTTTAAGGGTTGGTGAGGTCAGACCTTACCCCTGTGAAGCACCTTGGGATGACTTGTGATTTAGCACTACATAAATAAATTGAGTTGAATTGTTTTGAACATTCCCACTGGCCATGTTTACATGACCATAATAAACAGATAACTGTATTAATCTGATCTCTCGCGTTTACATGCACTTCAGTAATCCGACAATTGGAAAAACCGAGTTTACATGATTTCAGTTCATTAGTTGGATTTCTTTGGAAGTGGAGAAAGAAGAAAGAGCAGCTCCTGAAGAAAAAACCATAGACTGGGAGAGAAAAAAAAGCGCTCTCTAGCTGTCTGTGCGTGTCTCTCTCTCTGTCTTGAGATGAGACGAGTTGATGTCCTTGTGCTCGAAATATGACATCATGGTATTAGGAAACTCCGCTCAACTTTAATATCTTTGTCTATAAACCGCATAGATCGGCAAGAAATTTGCTCTTTAGAACACTGAAACAACACACAGGGCCGTTCAAGGACGCTTGGGCGTCCTGTCAAATTAATTTTTTTTGGACACACAACAGGCTCTCTGAACTTTTTAATCTGATGGAAAAATGTTACCAGGCCCGACGAGGCAGCAGTGCGTCTCACTGCACCTCTGGAAATGTGAGTGACAACTGCTTTTACACACGCGCAGATGTAAAACAACGAAATAAATCTGATTAATGGTATACATGTACCAATGAAATCGGAGATTTGGGGAGAAATCCAGGTGTTTTAATCCGATTTCTCATAATCAGATAACTGTCATTATTGGACAAAGTATATCAGATTTTGCCATTTACGTGACCATTTAATAATCAGATAACTGCCAATAATCAGATAGCAACCGGATTTTTATGTGCATGTAAACAGGGCCAGAACTTTTGAAAGAGGACACCTCTGACTGAAATAGATTTAAATAAAATGAGTGATAAGATGTTCTGTAGATAGTCTTGTTTTGTTGAACAATGACATTTAAATCTACGTACACTCCACTGTGACCGCAGTCAACAGGTGCAATGTCGCACCCAAACTGGAAAATTTTCGGCCATCTTGCGGTCACTGTCCAATAACTGATAGGTTACATAACTACAGTAGCAGTTCCATTGAAAGATTTGGCAGGCACTTTAATCCAACGTGATACTTGAGCAAAAGTACAATAGAATACTGGAGCAGGACGGAAGAAACCCAGTCAAAACGGTAGAAAGCCTCAATTCCACACTCAGTTTTATTTATGATGTCCAGAATTAAAACAAATAAATCACCTGGCTTTTTCCTGGTCTGTGAAGCAAAGTGGGTCCTGATTGGTACTTGGCTGGAAGACCGCTTGGGAAGACCAGTTACTATGTCTGTTTCTCCACATCGAACTGGAGTCGAGTCAGGAATAGTATGTGGTATAATGCCTGTGCCAAATCCCAATGTGGTTCTGTGCTGGATCTGTTGTGGTGACCCTGAACAACTGCAGGCAACCAAAAGACATACAATAGCAACATTATACATGATCTGTTGTGGGAACTTTGCATTGGATGAGGAGAACCCCAGGGGCATATGTGCAATAGTGCTGCAAGTAGCAGCACAGAGTGCCAAAGTATGTTTGGAGACCAGAGGGAAGACTAATTCATGTGTCATCCAGAGGAGACGGGGTACCTGAATATCACTGAAATGGTGTAGGTTCTGTTCTAACAACCAACCATCATTTGCACAAAGTTTTGTAAAGTTTTTATAGTTTTGAATCCCATTACTGACAAGAGCGTCACAAACATGAGTGAACATGCCATACTAGTGTCCCAAAAGCTCGCGTGCCCCTTTACTTCATGGCAGAGCATGAAGGCTACTCATGTTCCGCTGACATGCGGCTCAGCTCTAAACAATCACCATTCATCCAAACTGGTTTCTCAACCATCAAAGGTTTCATGAAGTGCCGATGTCTTGATAGAATTATGACTTGGCAGCACAACGAGCATTGCATGATAATTACAGCTCAGCCAATGGCAGGACTTGGTTATGTTGATGGCTATAATTTAGTTTTGTATAAAATGAAATGATCATGACAAAATCCATGGAAAAAATGCAATAGGTGATAGGGTTGCTAAATGTAGTGTGCACTTTACATATGGAGACAGTTCATAGGCTGCGGTAGTGCTCTTGAATGAGGACACAAGAGGTATAGATGTTAGGAAGAGTCAGCAATGGCAGGACCTCAGATGGAGACTAGCGAGGCAATGCTCTGTTATTAGGCTGTCTCCAGCTCTCTGCTGCCAGGTTTTCAGTCTGAAATGTAAGAGGGAGGCACTGGAATGGGGATTGTCTTATTGCTTCTGTGTAACTTGGAAAAACTGGAGGAAGGTTTTTGTTTTGGCTCATATATAAAGACCTTGATCTGATTTCTAGCGGTGAGTCAAAAGTCTTTTCATGAAGTGTAGAAGCAGATGACTGAATATGCAGTCACAATGAAATTAGTGCTGCTGAGACATCAGAATTTTCTAAAGTGTGTAAAGAAAAAAACAACAACAATAATTCAATTGACATTAAACTAGGGAATCTGTGTTTTGTGCTAGAATGCCGAAAACATTGAGTCAGTAATACTGAAGCATGGCTGGTTCCAAACATGATGAGCTGATTGAGTTAATCCACAACAAACCATTTCAGCCTCAAATGTGGCCAAGTTAAGTTCCAGTAAAACCACACAGCAAATTAACAAAACGCTGATTTCCTGTCAAACTGCCTGCAGATCAGCTAAAAAGGAGAGGAAACTTGATTATCATATCTACCAGGTTCTTGCATTCACACTCATCCCTCAGGAATTTGGTCAATTGTGGGCAGGTAAATATCATGTTTCATGAAAGTCCCTCATAGCACCTCTTCCTTCTTCACTTTGCTTCAGTACACATGAGACAACAAAAAGAAAACAAGTATTGATGGGTGCAGTTTCTAGGACTTCCTGTTAAGATGTTTGATGTAAATGAAAACAGAATAACTTTAATCCTAAAATCACTGTTAGTAAGAGAGAGTTAATTCCCTGCAAGCCTATTAGGAAAATCACACAAATGCTTAGAAACTAATTAATTTTCACAAGCTTATTTTTCGCCTTCAAATGGTTTCAAAGCAAAAAAAAAAACAAAAACATGGAGCTGTACATATCACAGTTGTAATTATTCTAGTTCTTATCTGCTTGTTGACATAATTTATCTTCAAAAACTTGAATTTCCTTTTTCTTTTAATGTCTTTTTTTTATTATTCTGATTTAAAGCATCTGCATAAAAGCTGGGAGACTGAAAGACTGTCTTCCTGTCCTGACTACTCCCTCTTAAAATGGCTACGTTAACACTTGTTACCTGGTTTTGGATGTTTGGCTTTGAGTTGTACTAACCACTTCTCTTCCTGCAGGAATCCTGCACCACCTAAAGGAGACGTTCACCCACATCCCCAGCTACGACATGAGTCCAGCCATGCTCAGTATGCTGATTCGAATGATGTTAGCCCAGGCTCAAGAGTGTCTGTTTGAGAAGACTGCCCTGCCTGGGATCAGAAACCAGTTCATCTCACTGCTCAAAATGGCCCAGGAGGCTGCTAAGGTAGATTCCCACCCTCTTTAATGCTACAATATGTGATTAACAACTAGTTAAAGGGAGTTCACAGCTATGAACCTTTCACTATTATCAGTATACTAAGTGGTGTGTACAGTAGCGTTCCCTTGGATGCTCACAGCAAAGGTTTTGTAATATCTGTACAAACCACTGTGTCTAAAAGTGGATATCAGCCTGTGCCATCATGAAACTGCTGAACTGACCTGACTAGCTTGTGGAAAGTCTATTAACACCATAGGCTCACTCACTTGCTCAGCTATCATTGTTTACCTATTATAGCCTTCAAATATAAATCATGTATAAAAGGAATAATTATTTGGTAGATCAACAGCACAGTCATCTGCTGAGCCTTCACTTCACCCTTTTTTAAGAGGCGTGCTCCTGATGTAGTTCCCTAGGAAGATGACATGGGGAAAATATCACCTTGTTGCAGAATATTTCTCAAACTTTCTCAATCGATGCTTCAGAGCGCTCTGGACTATGGATCAGACTGTGGCAAGTGGCACTCAGTCACCTTTCCCTCTGGGCACAGTTCTGTTTCAGGACGTCTGATGCAATGCCTTTTGTGTTTCTGCAAATCCAGATGATGTAGCTAGCTCTTAGTGCAGTTTTTGATGCTGTATCCATGATTACTTTAGTTTTTCCATTTGAGATTCCTATGGAAACCTGGCATTCCATCCTATGGAAACCTGGCATTCCATCCTATGGAAACCTGGCATTCCACCCTATGGAAACCTGGCATTCCATCCTATGGAAACCTGGCATTCCATCCTATGGAAACCTGGCATAAATTGTGTTCCTACAACCGTTACCCCTTTTTGTTTACATCCACAAAACCAAGTCTATCCTAGTAGCATTCATGCTACCTGTATGAGCTATATTGTCTTCCTAAAGCTAACCAGACTGAGTATAAAGCTACCCTACGTTAGGAAAAGAAAATATTTGCAAAGAATTAAGGATGCTCTTCTAGGGCCACCCAAAGCTAACTAGCTACTGTACTCTAGTTAGCATCAAGAACTTGTCATCAACTTATTAAAAGCACAATTAAATAACAATCAACAATGCAGACAGTTTTCTAGCAAGCAAACCCAGCTAACAGCACTCTGTGCGGCCTAATTTTCTTTTAATTTAGCAAGCCAGCTAACAACCAGGGGCCTCATGTATGAAGACTTGCATGGATTTCCTACTAAAACATGGCGTACGCCAAAACCCAGAAACTGCTGTAAGAAGAAATCCAGATTTATCAATGTGTCCATACGTACGGAATCATGCACGTTCCGTTCGTACATCCCAAGCAACGTGAAACGGAGCGTACATGCACATGCACCAAGCTCCTCCCTGTCCACCCCTCCAATCTGAATATGCAAATTTATTCAAATCGTTTGGTTGTGTCGTGGTGACGGCACCATAAGTGTAAGGTGTAGTCTGTTCTGTCATGGAATGACAGACGCTGTGGGTCATTCTTTGTTCCCTCACGCCGCAGGCCGCCGCAATGTGAAAGAAAAAAAACAAAAAACAACACACTGACAAATGAGTCAGTGTGTGGCTATACGAACTTTGAAAATCAGACCAGCACACACACTGAAATGAAGGAAAAAAAAAAAGAAAAAAAAAAGGAAAAGGTCAGACGGAGGATGGCAAAGGAGGGGACTGAATGGAGGAAGTCACCCCCTTCGACAAAAAAGTGACCGCAATAGTGGATGTCGTCCGCCCAGCTGGCCGTATCCCGATTGACGCCCCAACCCCCCCCCACTAGTGTCCAAGTGCGGGAATGGAGTTGATTGTACCGCCTCTCTTGGTC
>CABFOU010308043.1:0-13972 GCA_900660325.1 Opsanus beta
CCCCCCAAAAAAAAAGAAAAAGCAGACCCTATCAAGGATAAAGAATGTGATTTTTGTTCGTTTCTAACATATCTCTACCCATTAAAAAAATTTGGGAGAAATCTGAAGGGGTCATAAATCACCACCTGCCTGACTCTTGTAAAAACTGGCTCTTAAATAGAAAGGATCTGCATTTGTCACAGAATAAAAAATAATAATAAAAAAATCAGGGCTAAATATTGTTGATAGCAGGAGTGTTTTTACACAGGACTTTTAGGATGTTTAACATTAAATCTTAGCCGTATGCAAATGTAAAAGGTAGCTAAATTTTTATACAGTGCATCTTAAAATGAACGGAATGCAAGATCTTCAGAGTAACAAATTCAAAACAACATTAAACCACATTCTACCAACACATGATGCACAACACATTCCTGCAGTTTATAACAAAACAGTTACATTGATAATAATAATTACACATTCCTACAGAACATTAAGCTGCTGCACTAATAAATACATCGGCTGGGTTCTTGTCTTAAACACTCAGGAATGCAGATTTCTGTCTTTGCATCAGTTTTTGATTGATACTTCTCAGCTTCTTTATACGCTGTATGTAACTTTCAGATGATGACGATTAGCGAGTCAGAGGAAAGGAGGCAAGGACATGGACATGGAAGCACAGGGAGTGAAGATTGATGAACATTTGTTTTAGAATATAGAGAGGTTCAGGGTGAGATGATGAGCACTTCTTTGGAAAGACTGCAAAGAATGGGGACGGACTGACGTGTCGCGATATTTGGATGGAGAAGAAAAGCGAAGAAAGGGTTCCAGCTAACGCAGCGTGGTGTGACATTACAGCCAGAAACTAGGGGTCAAAGGGCAGGACAGGACAAAGTAGAGAGACATGAGGAGAAGACCGAAGTGGAACAGGAGAGAGGACAGCTGAGTAGATACAGTGAGATAAGTTAGAGGGATCTGAGTTAAGTTCATGGGTTTTGGTTGCAGTAGGGTCTAGCAGAGCACTTCATTGGACTTGGTCTGAACTGCAGTAGAAGTACACTCCTCAGTGTGGTGTGAGTGGGTTTGGCTGTGTTGGAGCTCGTTGGTCTGCGTGCGACTCTGAGAGTTTTCGATGGATGAGATGCTGGAGGCAGAGGTTGTCCGTGAGCGAGTCAGTCTGGTCATACTGGCACTGGACACTGGTGAAAGACAGATCACGGTTAGAGAGAACACGCAGGTTTGTACTACGCTGCATGAATGATCAAGGTTTGCCTTGTAATTGAACATATTTCATTTCAACATCTTTATGAGGGCCCCATCCTGCAGCTGGTGGAAAGGGGTGTACAGCGTAATGCAAGTGCCATTTGTGGGTTCCACCCAATGCACTTATGGGTTTCACGCCCAGGACCCACATTCTCGAAATGCAGAGTATAATAGCGCTCATCTGTGGGACCATAGTCTAAAAATGAGGTGTGCTCAGTCACAGTGCAGGTGGATTGCTATCATTTGGAAGGAGAAAGTGTTTACACTGTAGACCACCAGAACTCAAGTCTAAAGTCCAACACTGTCTGACCTGTAGAACGAGTGCAACAGTCAGGTTGAGTTTGAATAACCGCTGATGATACGCCCACTTGTACCATCACTCGTCACCTCTAATAATATTAATATGATGGCAAAGAGCAAACTTTCACAAGAGAGCAGTCTCTCCCTTCTTCTCTCAGAGACAGGTGGCATTATTTATATGGATTAAATGCACAAAAGTGAATTGAAAACAACCATTAAATAAAAGCAAAAGAAAAAACTCAACTTGATGAAGGCTTCACCTCAGGGAGGTTTGGTGGCCATTATGTGCACGCTATCAGGTTGGCACTAATCAGATAATGAGCCAGTAATACTTTTGCTTGCATCCACTTCCTCGATACCACAGGGCTGTGTGCTTGTTGTAGTTCAGTTTGAAGGGAAGTACAGGTGCCACCCCGGATTAGTTGATATCATGTTCAGACTACAGAATGCCCATGAATAATGAATCCAGTAAACACAACCCTTTTGTGTACAGTGGCTGCCTTTGTGCCAGTATTTCCTGCTGCTTAAACTGCAAAGTGAGCTCAGACACGCCACAAATGGGCTTGTGCCCTCTGGGCAAGTCCTTTTTTGTGTCCATTGGCAAAATAGGGGCGTTAATGGCAATGTTATTATCAAAACCCAGAAAAATTTTCCTATGGCGGATGACCCACTACGTCACATTTTTCTCTGGTTCTGTATTCTTGATTTTTGTGTGAAATTATTCCAACATACGAAATCATTTCTCTTCTGCATTACATCAACAGAGGTAGAAAGATAAGTATTCAGCTATGATTTAGATTATTTTGTTGGCGTCAATGGTAAAAACAGGAATTTGCCATCATTTTCTGAAAATGTTCTATTTGACCAAATGGAAACTCAAGATTTCTGAGTACTTTCAGCCAAACATCTGCTCTCTGGCCTGGATGCAAAGATCTGAGTAGTTAGGGTTTTTAGTTATATTTGGCCATTGTCACAATAACTATTCTTTTTCTGACAAAGTGTTCCATTCAAGCTTATAGAAAGTTGTATCTTGCAAATATTTTGACGACCATATTAATACAGTAGGACCAGCAGTTCCTGAGATATGGCGCATGGCACAGACGTACTCGTGGACAGAGAGAATAGAGTACACTACAAGTAGGATCATACTGAGGGAGATTTAAGCTTATATATTGAGATGAAGTGCTATAAATGACAGTGACATACAGTATCCCAGGCCCTGGATGAAATATTTGAAGGCTTCAATGACTTTGGCAGGCTGTGGATCAGAGAGGAAGACAGACAGGGATGAAAACACATTAGGATTTGTTTACATCTACTCAGTAGTGAATACTCTGCAGCAGCACTAGCAGATTAGCTGATTAAATGTGGCGTGTCGGCCTACCTGATCCACCTGTGGAAGTCCCCCACAGTCTGCCATCTAGAAGAGCAAAACACACAGATTAGGGCTGGATTTAAATCCCAAGTGATACGTTCTTCTGGTGTTAATCATAGATGAATCAACTGACAGTAACATGCCATAGCTGTTATGTTGTCCAATGTTTCTCTTTGAAATACTTTTTAAGTACACATTCGTATTGTGTCATTAATTTGTTGTTTTCTTGTTCTTTTTTCCCCACGGTGCAACTTGTGGTCTAGCCGCCACTGTGCATGGGGAGTTACTTCAGTTGTACTGGCTCAATTGTCACCAAAGTTGTCACATACATTACACATAGTGACCTCTTGATGCCTATTGATTTTTAGGTCAAAGGTCCAGGTCAGTGGAGCATACTTTGCAAAAAGCTTGTGAGCACAAGAACTTCCTTTTTTTACTGTTTGCTTGTCACCAAACTTGATATGTGTGTTAGGTATATTGACCCCAAGAAGCCTATTGATTTTAGGGTCAAAAGGTCAAAGGTTAAGGTCATTAGAACGTACTTTGTAAAAGCCTTCTGCAGAAAAACGTCGCTTGTCAGTGTTTACCCAGGGCTAGTGCCGACTATGTGCTTGTTTATTCAGCCGGCCACTCGGTTACCTTGAGCAGTGTGGTCTTGCTGGGGTTGAGTTTGGAGTTGCAGTTGACTACGGCTTCCACAGCTGGAGAATTATCTCCTACGACCAGCAGTGTGGAGCACCTGTAAAACCACAGACAGATGTAGAAAGTCAGGTTTCCAGAATTTGCCATAACGTGATACTTGGAGAAGCTGGACTCTTCTGGAATGATGCAAGCACACTAGATCAACAAGAAGGTCAAGCCTCTGAAAGTTCACTGTTCTTCACCACAATCTACCCATGTTTTCTAAGTTCATCACAAAACGGTATATTACTAACTCGAGTGTCCGTGCATTGGTGTTTTCAAGAGGAGTAGGCCTTTCCACATCCAGAGCATGTCGGTGTTTGTAGGAGCGGAAGAACTGACTCACGTTGACTTGGTTCATTGTCTTCGTGATGTGGTGACGGTATTTAGCAATGAGGTCATGGTTGGTCTGGATCTCATCCTGACAAATCAATTTGAAAACAGAGATGCTGGGTGTATTAAGGTCACAAAATGCTGATGGCGCAGCTTTATACAGATGCTATGATGACTCAGTTACAATCACTGGAAAAATCTGGATTTGGGCATTTTTGTCTTGGCCTACCTTTCCAAATAAATGTGTGATCAGTGTGTCAGGGAGGGTGTGAGTCCATTCACTGAGCTATAGCACACACAAACGATAGCAATGAGATGGAAATTCAAGGATAAGATTTTGTGGGGCATGTATATATAGAGCAGTTGATATATAGGGATCAGAATCAGCAGTTCAGGTTCTGGGTGTTGCCCTGATTTGACAGTGAGGCGAGGGAGCAGCTCGCGCACACGCACGTCTGACCTTGTTTGCAACACTGTCCATTAGTCCTTCAGCGTTGGGGTTGATGTTGATCAAAGCCAAACCATCTACCAAATCAGGGTGATTCAGCTGCAGACAGAGAGAGAAATAACCTGTGATTTGTTTTGTTCAATTGCAGAATAAAATTATTTAAATGAAAGCAATGTTATACTTCAAACAGACAGATTCAGCTAACGCTCCTAAATCCAAATAATTGCACAAATTACATCTGTAAACCTGCTGAATTCTGTCTCTGTGTGAATCAATGCACATTCATCAGAAGAGTGAATTATGGTTCTTTGTAAAGAATTACCGTACAGTGAATTATGAAACAAAAGTTAAAAAAAGTTGTCAGTTATTAGTTGTTTAGTTAATTAGTTGTCAGTTATACTCATCAAAATGAAAAGAAATAAACATTTGAATATATCAGTCTGTGTGTAATGAATGAATAGAATATACATGTTTCACTTTTTGAATGGAATTGCTGAAATAAATCAACTTTTTCATGATATTCTAATTATATGACCAGCACCTGTATATGTTACAGTTGTCCAATGGGGACAGTAGGATTGGCGACGAGAGAAAAGTTTTTTCTGAAGAGGTACTTTACTAATCATAGATTGATGTTCTGCTATCAGAGAAACACAGAAGAAAGTCTGAAATTAAAAGTTTAAAAAGAGGAATTAAGGGATCTGCTCAAGCCATCAAGTGAGAAGAAATAATGAGCACTTTTAATGCTGTTTCACCCAAAAGCCGGACTCCATCACTGAAATAAGGAAGTAACAGACTGGCATGAAACTGTCTCGTCACATCAGAGCTGTCTGCAATGCAAGGGGGTCAAAGTTCAACCTCCATCACAATGATGAATGGAATATTACACACTATAAGTGATTTAATGTCTCTGCACCGGTCTTTACGCGCACTCACAAACTTACAATAATGCTCCATACCCTCCATTTCCTAATTTTCAGTTTTACCTGAGCCCCAGTGGCGATGTAACGTTTGAAATCTTTTTACCTTTTAATATAGCTGACTTGGGTTTTTAAAAGATGAGGCTCTAACTCACAGCAAATCTAGCCAGGATGTAGGCTCCTGCTCCAACTCCCAGTCCAATCACGCTGTTAATTCTGCAAAGCACACATTTAAAATGTCAAAACTAACTTGATTCTGCAATGCTGTGTCAATATACATGTTAAAAATAGCTTGGCCTTTGAAGGTCGACGACGCTGAGGTAACACAAGGTTTATTTGTCTTTATTATTCCAGCTCTGTTTTACCCAAAGTGCTTGAGGACGACAGGAAGTGCTTCAGACAGCTGGTCCATGGAAGGGTAGGTAAACCTAAGAAGCCAAATGTGCATGTTAACATAATCTGAGTCGGATTAATTCACATGAATTAGATAATGAACATAAGAATTATTTGGGACATAATGCAGAACATCTGGCAGAGTAATGGATGACTGCTGATGATGACCAATAAACTGACGTGGTAGGAAGAGTCTTGGCACCCTCATGTTGTCCTGGTGCTTCTACGTGGCAAACAGGCAAATGTTTCTTGATTTCCTGCATGTCCACATGGTTGAACATTGTCTCAAAACATGACTTGTCTACAGGAAGAAAAACACAGAAGCGAGATGAGTTTTATTCATGAGAAAACCCCAAAGTGAAATTATTTTAAAAAAACACAATATACATTTCATTGTATGCATTAAAATGTTTTTTTTAACACTGGATTTATGTTCCACTTTTTCATATAAGGCAGACACTCCAAGCGCTTTACAATAATGCATCAGATACACACATACACTCATGTCAAACTGCTCCCACAGAAGAGGCTCAGCTGCACATGTGGAGCAACGTCAGGATTAAGGGTACATTAAAGGTGGTAAGAAAAAGGAGGAAAACAAATGCTGTTCCTTCAGCTTCTCCACATGCTTTGTTCCTATCTGTTTTACGACCCTATGGTCACCAGGTTGCAGTGCTAACCTTCAGACCAGCACTCTCAAACTTGACAGGATATTAGATTAAAGCATCAAAGAAACGGTGAACCAAAGCGATATAGAAAGATATTTGAGTTGTGTTTGTGCAAACAAAATCAAACAGTGATTTTAAATTATTATGCTTACAGTTCAGCCCAACGTCATGAAAAGTTAGGATGACAGGTCGATTTACCCTGGGAGACCCTATCAGGGTACACTGGACCTTCCCATAAGGGGTTTCTATGTTCTGCTCCTGGAAGGAAAAAAACAAAACACAGTATTCATACACTAGTGTCCATCAGTGCAAGCTTAAAGAAAGCAAACAGTTGCAATTGCTTTGAAAAGAGTAGATTCCTAGTTCAACACCACCTGTGCCCGTTCTCCATGTCCGGTGTAAAATTTGTGCCAAATAAACATGCAGAAGCTGAAAGAACATACTTAATACTTATTGCAGGAAGGTGACAGCAGCTGGTTGCATGTAATTTTAGCATCACCCATCTGTAATTTGAGATCTTCAGCGTCTTTATTAAATTACTGAACAGGTGCAGTACTCCTCATCTGAGTGTCCTGAAGTTACCACTTGTTTGACAGAAGGTTATTCCAGTGGTACCCAACCAAGTGTGCAAAGGGTGACAACCTCAAGACAGAGCTATCATATTGTCTTGCACCATATTTGCTATTACTTCCAGACAGCTGATGGTCTGACCCGTGAGACTATTGGCACACAGGGAGGGCAGAATAGTGCCAGAATATTGTGTAAATGTCTTGGATTTGCGGTCATTTGTGCAAGAAGACCGTGTCTAGATCACATTTTCACATGCCAGTATATGTTTACAAGGCAGTGTTGGACTGCACGTGGAGGTCACAGGGTCAAAATATGATGGACAAACATAATTTTCTTTGAAGAACAAAGGTTCAGTGTTAGACGTCCCGATGGGTGACTCTTGATGGGTTCCCATTGGGTTCACCTCAGTGGACACATCATGCTCAACCCTATATCCTGGAGAGGGGTTGTTTTGGTGGCTTCAGGATTATGGTCTGGCATATCATCTGTTTTTCAGATTACATCTGATGGGACAACGTTGCATGGTGTTTGAACATGACACTGCTTGGCCAAACACAGCTGAGGTGTCCAAGAATTTCCTTTGAAACAATAATGTGGAGGTGTTGATTGCCCCTTATCATTACCAGAAATGAACACCATAGAATCCAGCTTTCACCAGTCCAGATTTTATATCCACCTGCTCTACCCAGAGCTGATTGACTCAGTCAGGTGCCTGTTTGCTATTCATTGGCTGAGCACACATGTATAAGCTAATCAGCTTTTGGCAGCATAGGGAGAGATGAAAAATGTACAGTTGTGGGGTCCCTGAGGACCAGGATTAGGAACATTTGTGGGATGAACTTGGTCAGTGTGTGCGACAGCAGCCAAATCCACCACACAATGTAAACAACTCAAACCCTTAACCTTGCAACAACACCAAATACCACAGTACCAAAGACCTACATCCATTGTTTTTTTGTCTGTGCCCCAATACTTGCAAAGTCCTGGCTGACTAATGAATTGTTGTCCCTGTACAGTTGATTCCAAACACTTCATAAAACTGTTGAATCGGTTTCATCATCATGATCATTATTATTATTTGCATACTGTAGTATTGGCTTGGGCGTGAGAGATGAATGATTCACTGTGGTCACCCTCAAACAGGAGGAATCAAGGAAAAAAGTTGAATTTCCAAATATTAATTTTTTTTAAATAAAAATAAATCAAATGTTACAGAGAACTTTGTCTAGTTTATTAAATAAATCAATAATAGTCAATGAAACATGATCAACATGAGGTAAAACCAAAACCAAGTGACAGTTCGTGTAGGCTTTACCCCCGTCTACTGCCCAGAGAAGATTGCACCAGACCCTTTAGTCTTTCTTTGTGGGCCACATGGATGTGACACCATGTTGTTTCTTTGGGCTAAGCCCAACTGAGACCCATGGCTGCAGACCCGGCCACCAGGCGCTCACCTTGTGATCCCCCAACCAGACATACCTCTAGGAGGGGGCCCCGGTTTCCCTAATCCAGGTGAGGTGTCTCTATCCGTTTTTCTGTCAATCATCGAAGGTGTTTATTGAATCGTCTTTTGTCTGTCTCCTCACCTGGCACCAGTTTGCCAAGGGAGGCCCTACTAGGAGCTAATGTGCTCCAGACAACAGATCTCCTAGAATCACTGGAGCCCACAAACCCCTCCACCACATTAAGGTGTCAATTCAGGGTGTCGTATTTCCTAGCTGGCTTGAGAACGCATCAGGATCCGCCAGCAAGAGTAAGACAACTTGGCAGAGGATAGGGAAGTGTGGGATGAGCTGCTTGGTCTGCTGCCACCACAACTCTGACTCCGATAAGCGTTAAACCACAGGTTCACCCAAACACGTTCACACCAGATATTTGTTTTCTTTAGTCTTTAATACTTAACACTCTTGATTGTAAGTTGTTTGATGTTTAGGTTTTCATTGTTTTTAGCACATCATTTTTTGCACAATACTGTAAAATCTGTTTAAATTTATTCTGTAGACCAGAGTCACACGAAAAACCTCTTAAAAAGAAAGACGCCGAATGAAAGCAGTTAACCAGCAATAATAAACCATTCAGTTTACAATAATTATTTAAAAAAGTGAAAGCATCATTTTACAAAATAAGTGCATCAGGAATTAGTTTTTAATTGTGCATCTTAAAGCAAGATTGCATGAAAAGAATTTATCCTCTCCTATATCTAAATATAGTGTAAATTGTTCTTATTGTAGCCAACTGGATCACATGTCCTGAGTGCATTTCAAATATTCAAAACTTTGTGAAGCATTATGAGACTAAAATATTTAGACACCATAACTAATTCATCAGTGTTTTTAGAGTTTCTACACCTAATATCACTTGATTACTTCACTAAGCAGTAGTTGTCGACTATTAGGGTCTGATACCCAGATACTTACTCTGACTGGAGGCTCAAAGACGGAGTCACACTCGTTCTCCAGAACCATGGCTGAGTAGATCGGACAACGCACAACAGAAACACGAGAGATGAATATAGATGTCTGGAGTGTAATGTAGACCTCTACAATTGTGGATCACTGTTGAAATCAGGCATTAAAGGTGTATTTTGCCGATAATCCAGTAACGACTACACCATCTGCAGTGTTGTTTTGTTTGTGTTTGAGCTGGTTTATATACCCACCGACACTGATCTGCCACTAAGCTTTAACTCTAACCTGGCTCACGTGCCGCCGATTGGCCCCTTCCTGTTATAATCTGACCCCTGACCTCCGGGCTGATGCAGGCTCACTTACCCAGAAAAATAGAGTTAATTAGTGCACAAACACTCTGAAAAAAAACATTGAGTTTGCTGTCTTGGATCAAACATTTGGTAAAAATTTTCAGGCTTTTTGTTTTGAAATCTACTTTAACCAATTAATTTGTCAAATCAACAAGAGAAACTCGATACAACCAGGCAAACCCATGCAGAAAAAGTGACTTAAGGCATCCTGAAATCAACTGGACAAAACGAGAAATGAAGCTCAAATCACAAGCAAACCTTGTTTTCTGCTACTAAGAGAATTGGGAAAGCCACAACACCTTCAGCCGTCTAATCTCAGTCTGCCATCTGCTCATCCACAGCAAAACATTCTGCTCACATTCACCCCTCCCTGTGACAGTCCATAGTAAACATCAACAGATACACAAAAGACCGCTGATGCACAGTGTAACTGGTTAATTCAAGTGATACAGTGTTGCTGTGGTGGCCGAGAGAGGCCACAACATGCAAATTAAGGCAACACTAGCAAATGCAGAAAAAAAAACACCTGCATCTCTGAAACAGGTAATTGCATCAAAAACATGCAAATTGAGAAAATGCTTGCAAAAGCAGAGGACATAAAGAAATCTAGCCTGCAGCACATGCAACAGTTTCATTTGATAACGTTCTGCTGCAAAAAGCCACAACACAAAGGAAATACTAACAACACAAAAAGAGCTTTGTGTCCGGAGGACTTTTACTGACAGGCCGTTCAGTGCGTCGCAGTGCTCCGTTATCTTTGAGCTGTCGCACACCGGATCAGCAGAGCCGAGCAAGTTTATTTATTGACTTTATTGATGATTTTACTATTAAGCTGCTATTTATAAGGCATCTTAATTTTTGCAGGAGGGGGGTGGCGAGGGAAGACACCCAGATAGCTCTGAATTATAAGCTTCTGTGATTGGAGTAACTGTGATTGGAGTAACTGTGTAACTGTGATTGGAGAAACTGTGATCCAATCTCCTTTGTGCCTTGTGGCAAACTCTAGGTGAAATTTCACATCTTTCTAAGAAAATTCTTCTCTGCACCCCTCCACCCTGAAGCTGTATAAGTGGTTACGCAACAGACAAAAGAAGCACTATGCACAGTTTCTCCAGTCACAGCCAGAGAAGCCTATAACTCCTTCAGAGTTGTCATGTGTGTCTTGGTGGCGTTTTCTGTGCCAAATTGGTTTTTGAGAACTGCCTCTCCAAACAGATTTACCATAAAGTATAATGCTGTTTGTATTCCTTAATCAGCTGATGTGAAGTAAGTCAAAGGCATATATTTCATGATTTGGAAATGTTTATGTATCCATCCCCTGACTTTTCTAAGGAAAACTGGCTGTAAAAGTGAGCATTTAATCATGACATTTAGAATTATGTAAGTTTGTCAAATTACTATGGCCACAATGGAGAGACTGTGTATAGAATTGGCTTTAAATTCTAAGTGGATAATGTGTTTTTTTTGTAAAAACCCCTTGAATTAAAGCTGAGACTTTGCGCTACAACACATCTTTATTGTTTCACTTAAACTCCATTGTGGTGGTGTGCAGAGGCAAAAGTACAATAGTTATGCCACTGTAATAGTTATCAACCTGACTATAATCCCTGCGATTATCAGGGCAAGCATAGGACTTCTGTAAGTAACACTGTAAAAACTACTGCATATTCAACTCTGAATTTTTGGTTTCTGAAAGATATATGTGAGAACCAGTGACCCTTCTATTTTGGGTTAAATCAATTCTTCCAAAATTATAGCATGAAGAAAAAAAAAAATTAACAATGAACTGCTGCTAATCGGGGGAAAGACAGTATGTGTGCAGTATATTTAGGCTGTGTCTCAATTCAGCAGCTGCACCCTTCTAAGGCTGTATTCGTTGACCACGTGTCATAGTGGTGCAACTAGTCTGTCCCATTTCGAAGGCTCTTTGGTATGCGGCCGATGGATGCAGCCTTCTTTCCCCCAAAAACAAAGGATACAACAGTATCCTAAAGTAATGCATCATTCATGGCCCAAATAATCCCAAAACGAAATGGTTGGTACATTAAAAAAAACAGAGAGAGAGAAAAAAAGGACAATTTCAGACTCCATATGTACAATTATAAATAAAGTATTAATCAGTATTGAAAACGGATTAGTTAACTACAGGTTATACCCACTGTGCTAGCTTGTTAAGTGTACCTGTCGATGTTGCTAGACGACAGGGGGTAGGGGCAGGGTAAGCCAATAACACAATCGCAAAATGCTCTGTAGGCCAGACCATCTCCTTTCAGAACGGTGGATTTAGCCTCTGCAGTCTCAGAAGGCCAAATTTTCTGGAGCGCAGCTTTCCAAGCATGTGGCCCCTGAACTAAGACGCAGCTTTAGATAAAGTCACAGCTCAATCAATAGGTGGCGATGATCCATAAGTGAGAGGTGGGTTTGTGGCCAGGGGATCCTTGGCTTAATTCCCCGCCAGACTGAAAAATCACTGCGGTCCCTTGGGCAAGGTTCTTAATCCCTGCAGTTGTGCAGTTGAGCGTCTTGCACGGCAGCACACCGACACACACACACACACACGTGGGTGTGTAGGTGAATGTGGGGCTTCATAGCACTTTGAGTGTTTTTATCAAACAGAAAAGCGCCATAGAAATTTAGCTCATGTAGCACCTCAGGTTTTGACTGGGTTTAACAGCTTTACCAAGGATGAGGGTGAAACTTTGGGTTTCCAGGTTGGATCTGATTGTGAAGGTTTCACACTTTCATATCTACAGATGTCGTCCAAAGCAGTTAGTTTGTTCTTAATGAGGTGGTTTCACTTAGAAAAAGAGGCAATGGTTGGCTGCAGAAAATGTACATCAAACAGTTCTGTCAGTCGGGGTCTTCACCGAACCCTCATGCATTGATAAGAACTGCGATTGCACCTGCATGAGCGTGCACGCATGCAGAGTGCCACTGATTAATGCTTGCAGTCAGTGTTTCCTGGATTTGGAATATGAAGCTCATCCATCAGGTTGCTTGAATGCGGGCGTATCTGCAGTCGACGGTCGTGCACAGTGACAGCTGTCTGACTGTAAATCAAGCAGACGGTGACCAGCCTGAAGACTTAATGCTGCCGCTGTCTGTAACGCACAGAGCTCCCTGAGAGCTGCGAGTGCTGCGCCTTTAATCCAGAGGGCAACAGATGGGCCTTACTCAGTCTGAAGCCTTTTTAACTCAAGTGCTAACACTAACGCTTGACCCGTTTCGTCGTTGACCTCTGTCCGATTTTATCTCACACAGTGATCTCCTGCAGGGGGCAGCGTGAGGGGAAAAACAACATTAAATTTGGCACAGAGCTAAGATGACTCTTTTGTGACTCATAGTTCAGTTACTTTATCCCACTTTGACTCGCACCGTTATCATTGTGAACTTTGGTGACCGTTGGTTCTCATAAAAAAAGAAATGTAGCCTGAATGACGGGAACCACTGTGCTTTGGTGATGCAATCTTAGCTTTATGTAAGAATGAAGCGTTTTCAGTGGATCCTCTAGTGTTTCAAGAATTTAGAAAGTCTCAGTAGTTAGACAGAAATTCATAGTTTTGAATTGTTTTTCCTGAATTGAGATCATTATTTCAGAAAAACAGCATTCTTTCTTCGAGTAGCTGCATTATGCCTTTGTAGTTTAGAGCTTCGGGCATTTCAAAAGACTGAATAATTTTGTAAAGGGGTAAATCAGTTTTGAGTGTTTTCAAAGAATGAATCATTTTCTGAAATAATAGTTTCATTTAGTGCTACCAAAAACTCCTTTATTTATAATTTATTACACCAATAATCTTTCTGAAGCATTTTTCTGTGTGTCTGTTTCAAGCATTTCAAAGCTGTGAATCTTTTTCTGAATCAGTTATTTATTTTTTACTGTTTTGAGTATTTCAAAAAAGTGATCCATTTAATGAAGCAATTGTTTAATTTAGTATTTTGAAAATGTAAAAAGAATCTTCCTGAAGTAATTTTTGTAAATTTAGTGTTAGATGCATTCGTGTTTTGAACATGTTGAAGCAGTGAATGTTTTTTTTTTCTTTTCTGAAGCCATTATTGTTTGAGCATTTAAAAAGAACAATTTGCTTTACTGAAGCAATAGTTTAATTTGCTGCTTTGTCTCAAAAGAATCTTTCCACAGCAGTTTTTTTTTTCCCTTTTGTGTTTCCAGCATTTCAAAATTGAGGCTTTCTCTGAAGCAGTTTTGTTGAGCATTTCAAGTGTCTCATTTAATGAAGCCAATGATTCAATGAGTGTTTTGATCATTTCAAAAGGAATCTTTCTGGT
>CABFOU010308052.1:0-11829 GCA_900660325.1 Opsanus beta
GTCACATATAATGTGTCACTTTATACATATAATGTGTCACATGTTTGAAAACAAATCAATAGTCTGCGTATGTTTTATGAATCAAACCTATAATTTTGTTATTTAGTTCACATTATTATTTTTTAAACACAGAAATCTAAGACAGAAATGAGGGTCACTGTTACTGTGCTGTGTGTGACGTACTTGGTCCTTTTGATCCTGCATTGAGTGATGTTCTTCTTCCACTTGCAACATCATCTCTTTTACCTTCCTTTCTAACCTTCGATTTGAAAGCTGCATGTTGGCACGCTCTCTGCAACACGATGCATCGCCGTTATCATACACAAAATCCAGCATATCATTGTAACTTACATAAATCTACATGCAAAGAGTTAAAGCAGAGCTGACTCTTTACAAATTTATCAGCACATTTTTATTATGAAGAACGTTGTCACTCAGGAAATTATGTGTATATACTGTATTTTACAGACTATAAATTGCACTGGAATATAAGTCACAAGACCTCCCAAACTAGAAGGAAAAAAAAAGAAACAAATATGACTTATACTCTGGAAAATACGGTATTAGGACCAGTACTAATGGAATTTACAGAATAAACTTGATGCATAATCTATTCATGGTTTGCAGTTCAATACAGTTTATTTAAGGCCCTGTCACACCTTGACGATTTAGCCTGTATATGCCAACGTATTAAAAATACAGCGAATACGCTGGTGTACGTTTAATAAGCTATGGGTAAGTTTTGTACAAGTTAAGAGTATGTGGAAGCACGCTGGTATACGGTGTAGTACAGCGAGGTTGTCGAAAAATTTTGGGCATGCACAATATTTGACGCATGCCAGTGTATGGCCTATATGTCCCACATACGCGGGACATAAGTTATAGATGTTATGCACACGCCCACACATTACTTGCAAGTGACTCATAAGTTGAAATGCATTGAGATAATGTCTAGCGTACCCAAAACCTATGAGTAACTTGCTTTGCATCTTATCTCCAACACATATTTACATATGTAGACATATGTGACGTGTTCCGGACGACCACAGAACACTGAACTTGTCAGCTACTGTATAATGGTGTACTGTGCATTTCCACAATGGGTACCAAAATAACCGACCCGTACTGTGCCCTTCGGCTGGGGTCCCAAGATAATGGACTGGTTACAAAAGGGAGGTGCTAACCCGCTGCTGTGCATTGATTGGCAGAATAGCAAAAAGTGAAAGCTGCAGTCCTCATATGAACAGTTCAGACTGTTTAAAATATGAAAACCATTCACACACACACAGAGTAAATATAAAGTCTTAATCTTACTTGTTATGTCGTTTCAGTCGGATTAATCATCACAGCCTGACAAAAACCTATCCATATAAAGCGTCATTATTTTGGAAAAGGATGTCTGAAAATACTTTAATTACTTGTCGTGGCTGAAGAAACGCAGCGTTTTTTTAGAGAAGTCCTACTGTGTTTGTCTGCTCCAGGTGCATTTCTCAGCCTGAACCAGAGAACGCCGGCACTTTGTTCCACAAGACAATGTACTTATTTTAAAAGTTGAAAGAGTCACAGCGCCTCATTCATTCACATCAGCATTTACCCCAGCCATCAGTCGATTCTTCAGCATTCTGCATGCGATGAAAATAAATCCCATGATCCACCAAGACAAAACTAAAATTTAAAAACAAAAAGTTAAATTACTCTGTTTGGCCTTCGTATGCAGGGGCGAGGCTGTGCGACAGCGTATGCGCTCGATGACATGCACGTCAACATCTACATGCTCCGCCTACCAGACATAAGGGTTCTGCTGGTGATGGAAACGCAAGCCAAGCCAGATTTAACTGTTCCGAGCCGGACTGCTTGGTGGAAACGGGGCTGTCCGTCAGCATTCGCTGGCTAAATCGTCAAGGTGTGACAGGCCCATTATATAGAAACACATCACAACAGCATTCATTTCACAGGGCTTGACATAAAGAGTGAAGTCTTCACTTTTGTTCTAACATGAGATCTAACTTTAACATCTGAATTCCTCTGTGTCTCAGTACAAGTCGTAACCTCGGCATCTGGATATCATACCCAACTTAATGAAACTCTTTTTTTTATGACAGTTTCCTTTTGAAGCTTTCCCACAGTGCAGAGTGAGCCTCACCTCTCCTCGCTCTCCAGCCTCTGCTCCAGCTCATGGACACGATCCTCCAGCTGAGCCACCAGGCCCTCTTTGTTGGATTTCTGCGTGCCCTCTAGATGGTCCACTCTGCTTTTCAGGTCTTTGTTCTACAAAGTCACAAAGACAGATGTGGTGAAATGTTTGAGTCTGTAAGCACTACCACAAATTCAGAAAGGAAGCTGATGTAACAGAGGAAGGGGATGAAGAAAAGACAACAATAAATGAAATGTTTTATGGCTGGTATCTGACTTTGGAGTGTTAATGTCTGTGTATGTGTACTTTGGTTCCTGCAGATGGTGTACCTGTCTCTCCAGAGCCAGCTTGTCACATTCCAGGTCTTGTCTGCTAGCTCTCTCCTGCAGGAGTTCATTCCTCATCTGCTCCACCTGTCAAGTCGAGTCCAGACACTGTCATCAGTGTGGCCTGATGACAATTATTATCCGAGTTTCACGCAAAGCAGAAATCACTGGAGAGTTAAGTGAGTCACAGGCTGAACAATAGAAAAGTTAATACTCAGACCTGAGATCATCTGTAGGCTGGATTTTCTAGTTTGGCTGCATTGCACCTATTGTAACTCTGACGACAGTAATGTACCAGCTGCAGCTGCATCACGCTGCATAAAGTTTTAAATATATACATATATTCAAAATCCATCCAATCAGCACAGTCTGTCACGTCGATTATTCACTGCACACTAAACGAGCACAGAGTGAATCAGCAGCATCACCGTGTTCACTGATGCTGAGAGTTCAAAGGCAGGGAGGATGAAAAGCAATCGATACAGCGGTGATGCTTCTTTCTTTGTGAGCAGGGCTTAGAATTGGTGATATTTTATGCCAATTAGTGGATGACAGCGGGCTGCTCTGATGAACGATGGAGCCTATAACTGGTGCGCCCAGCGCAGTGCTTGAGGGAGCTGAATCAGCAGACTGGAACATACAGCGAAACTAATCTGCTTTGTAAGAGACGGTGGGAGAGGAGAGGGGAGATTACTCTCATTTAGACAGGAGAGGAGCACCTGGTGCCAGGAGAGACGCAGGTGTTCATCCTGCTGCCTCTGCTGCAGCCCATAGCCATGCACATGCTACAGCACACACACAGCGGGCGACACACTCCGCTGTGCCTGAGCAAAGGCTCCCGTGTTGCCTAGACAACCCACCTCAGCTGAACCAACGCCACTTTGTCACCGGGCCACTCTTCTCTCTCGCTGCCAAGAATTTTAAAAAGAAAACCATTTAAAGGAGATTTAAATACTCGACCACGCTAAGCCTCTCTTCATGTCACTACGCACTTTATTCAAAATTTGGGCCAGTCCCTTTTACGCTGTGTCACCTCCTCATCAAGGGGAACCAGCAGAAATTAAAATCTCACGGGCCTTTCTTCAGGCCGCACATTTTTATGGTTAAGTCACACAGAGAAATCTACTTTTTTAATGTTCCTAACTTCTTTTCATGCTTAAGTTCTATTTGGTGCTGAGCTACGTCACACATATGCATACACTACCAAACATGTTCTTCTGTTTCTGAAAACTGGACTATATATATTTTCTTAACTCCAACATTTCTATCACTGCATGGTCTGACAATTGTGCGTTGCTTTGTTTTATTTTTTTAGTATGGCCAAAGCAGATGGTCACCTCATAGAGTCTGGTCTGCTTGAGGTTTCTTCCTATAATAAAAGCATGCCTGAGGGAGTTTTTCATTACCACTGTTTCTAATTTGTTTGTTCATGGGGTGCGTGAGGTTTAAACCTCATTAGTGTATTGCGGCTTGGGGCAACTTACAGTATATTGTGATTTAGTGCTGTATAAATACGTTGCTTGAAAATGGTAAAACAGCCATGATTCATCCTGTGGCACAACTTTAATCCAATAAGCTAACCCACTGCATCGTATAAAACTGCACAATAGTGCAGTGGTATCCACCTTTGAATCATTGTGGGTTTTCTTTGCCCATTTTCAGGCCACCGAGTCAAATCATTCTAGACATGAAGTCCTGTTCAAAATCATTTTTCACATGGAAACATCAGACTTGTGGAGACTTATGCTGAAATAATTACTTGGCTACTCAGTTATTAGAAAACTAATTTCCAGCTATTTTAATAACTCATTTGTTATGTACAAGTCAGTTAAAGTATAGTGGCAAACTTTGGCTTGTACGTGAAGATTTTCTGATTCTCTCCTTTTCATGTCACTGTAATTGAGCCGCAGAGGGGTAAAGTGGGTTGTCCCACATGTTGTTCATTTTGACATGTTGACCTTTGAAGTATAGAAAACAAAGAAGAATAAAAGGAAAATTTCACAGGAAGTGACCAGTTTTAGATGTCAAAGAAAAAGGAAACTATGACAAATTACATATAATTTTAAATCATATTGAGAATATTAAAACACCAGTCTCACAAAAATGTCGATTTTGTGTGATATCACATTTTGGACTCTTGACCTGTTGAAAACACATTAAGTCATTTGACTTTGTCACAGTGGACTCTGGAAAATTGTAATGCATATGCTCTACTGCTTTCTGACAATTTGTAGACCAAACAATTACCTAAATAATCAAAAAGATAACTGATATCTAAATCACTAATGAAAATAACTTAGTTTCATCCAGACACAAACTTTCCATCACTTGTGTCCAATAATGAAGCTTCAAAGGTGTAAAGGAACGAACACCAAACTGTGGTTCCAAAGAAAACTTATGCGTGCATAAGATTAAAAACAAAGAAAAGTAGGAAAAAGGTCCAGAACCAACAGTCGCTGTATGATTAGTGAGCAGTCCTGCATGAACAAACAACAATCCTAAGCGCAGATGTAGTTTATCTGACTGTTACTTTACAGCACCTCCATCAGCAGGTTTATCACATAGGAAGGAAAACTGGAACATTTGGTTGCCAGGAGATAAAAACCCAGATCAAGCACAAGATGTGCATTTGTTCTGGAGATGCAGTTACAGCACGTAATATTATCACGAACTCCAAACCTGAACACTTCAGACATTTGGCAGCTTGCATATTTTGGCTCAGGTGGTGCATTAAGAAGGCTCTTGTGGCAGATGCCTGAAAATTGGACCGACGCTGTTGGACCACGCTGGCAGGCTGCCAGCCTGAGTGATTACGCAAGATCATCTTACAAGGCAATAAACCCTCCACTTTATCCAGACCAGAGATAAAACTGAGACATTTTTACTGTAGATAGTGGAGGAAAGCACACCCGCATTCCAGAAAGATACTGGACATGTACAAAAAATAAAGCCTAAAAATGTGTCATATTTCCAGCGGAGATATGAAAAATTGCTTGTATGGGTCACATGTTCTTGTCATGATGTTAGTGGTGGATGACAGAGTGACAAGAGGCTGACCAGAGTGGTTAGTTGCAGGTTAGGTGGAACAGAGGCAGGACTGTGAGCACGAACAGTAGGTCACTGACATAGGTGAACACTGATAATGAAAACGTGTTGAGTGTGTGCATGTACCTGCTCTCTTGCTCTGTCTATCCTTTCTATCAGCTGGTCTCCACTCTGTCGCTCCTCATCCAGGTCCGTCTGCAGCTGGACAAGTCTTTCCTGCTCAGTGCATCCATGACATCAACATGATAAGTAAGTGTGGCAGTAACGCAGGCCTACTGCAGGGCTGAAATTCATTTTCATTTTTATGATGTGAGTGACAGACACATTCGTTATAGGTGTTTGGTAATTTACCTCCATGAGTTTGAGCTGTCTGGATTTGTCTTCTTTAGCATGTGCATTTGTCTCAGCTTCCACTTCCAGTTTTTGAATCTTTTTCTCAGTTGCCTTCTCCCGGGCCAGAGCCTCGTCTCGTTCCCTCTGACACTGCTGCAGGTTCTCTTTCCGCTGTGACAGCTTCACAGAAAGAAACAGGCAAGTCAATGCATCGACACACTTCATCTTTGCATTCCACAGCCACAATGACTTATTACTGCTCAGGACAAGTGTCTATTGTAAACGGACCTTTTTACATAAGCCTTGTGAGATAACCTTAACTGCCAGAGATCAATAAAGTTGGATGAGTAGGAGTCGTGTGTGTCATGTAGCCTCTCGACTCCTCCAGGCGTGGCATTATTAACATTGTGAGTGTACCCCGGTTTTGTTTCCTCATGTATGTGGCTTCAGATCACACCAGAAGCATTTCAGAGACATAGTATTGGTTGGCTTGTTGATCTGGTCAATGTTCCTTGAATTTTTGTCCGCTGTAATGGTTGAGTAGGCTCTGTAGCTTCATGGTTTCTTTTTAAATTGTAGGTTTTGATCGTGTTTAATGTTATCACTTTTTGGGCCGTAGCCTTCAAAGTTCATACATTAAAAATTCAGCTCTGAACTACAATGATCAAAGATTGCTGGTTGTGTTTTAGTTGTTAAAAGTACACCGCAGTAAAGAGACAAATGATGGTAGGAAAAAAAACAATAAAAAAAACCCAACAAGAACAACAAAAACAAAAACAAACTCATGAATCATGTGAAAAGCGCTACTTGACTGGCTGGTCAGATGCGTACCAGAAGTGGTACCCTTCAAAAATAGACTTAATGCATATTCTCCACAGAGTGGAGAGCCACTTCTGGGACACGGCTGAAATGCATCGCGGTGCTGCTGGTGGAATCACAAGCACTGACTAAAACAACCAGAGTGAGTTCAATGCAGCCGCACTCTGTGGAATTTAGGGTTAAGAAACAGTTTCACAGTCAGAGACAATTGAACCCATCCTTCAATCTCCCTGATGCATTTTATAAACAAAGCATTGCTGCTTACAGCAATGACCAAAGGTGTACCTGCTGATTAGGGACATTATTACATGCTTCCCTTGAGCAACTAATGAAGCTAGTAACCAATATTTCTTCTGTGCACCTCCAGCAGCAGCATGCCCCTGCACAGCTGGAAAATGTGCCCCAGCTATTTAATATATAGGCAAAGAAAATTTATCACCACCCTTTGTCATCTTCAACAATATTTACCAATTACAGTAAATGTATTCCATATTTCATCATATAAATACTTCAATGTGACCTTAATTAAGCCACAAAAAAGTCAACGTATAGAGAGTGTGCTCTAGTGCAATCGTTCTACACTCTGAACACCTACAACATTAATTTGGAAATGAATCACGGGAAAGCTGGATTAATGAGTTGACTTAAGAAGTAAAAACTCAGACATCTCTGTGAAGCCAAAACTTCTCATTTTTGCAGACTGCCTGCCAAAGACAGAGATGGGCGGCGACTGAAGGAGAGCAGCTGGAAAAGTGGACTCTGCAGGCTCAGTCAGGAAAAATGAGGAGGATGTGGATCCAGCCAGCACAGCTCTCACAACAATGATATCACGTACAGATATCCTCCTCTTCCCGTACACCAGCTGCACAAACACACATCAGCACGGATATCCAAAGACACAAAAAAGGAGGCTTTACTCACGAGCCCATATAGTAGCAACACCCACATCGTCCTATCAGCAACACTCACACCAGAAGACACAAAGTTACAGCTAATGAACACAACACTGGACATCCTTGACTGACCGACTCCCGTGATGGACACAAACATACAAACAGGAGATGACGCACAAATGTATTCAATTTGTTACTATGATTCCTGCTTCTATTCATTTCTATAGATTTTCAATAATGTCATTTACAGTTTTTTTTTTTCTTTTTGTGTCATTTCCTGTCCGATCCACTTTTTTTCTGATTTGTCAAAACCCACAAGCCTTTATTTTTTCCAACATGATTACCGCATTTGTTTAACCAAAAGTTTGTCTACATTCAGAAGCCCTCAAACCACATTTTACATCCCATCAGCAGAAGGTTTTGCAGAGGTGTTGCTGACATCTCACTGACTTTGCAACAATGAAAAACTCATCGTTTAGGGACAGCAGATCACATCGTGTTGCTGCTGTTGTCTGTCTGAATAACAGGCATGCTAACCATTTCTTGATACTGAGAGTGATTTATGATACTGGAATGGAGTATTGTTCTTCATACTGCAATCAAGAAACCCATAGTCTAAAATGTCAAAAAAAAAATAATTTTTTTAACATGATACTGGTGTCTTCAATAATACTTATATTTCTTCTTTCTACTGTGTTTCATCTATCCGAGTACTTGATCAATTAGTTGTTTTTGCACTACATCAAACACATCATCTCTTACAGTACAAACACACGTACTGGATAAGATGGTGTATCCAGAGAAGGAGATGTCTTTACTTTTTTCTACAGAAAGAAGCCTTTTAAGCTTAAAATGAAGGCACATCTTGCCAAAACCTCAATTAAAAGGTACTCAGAGGAGTTTTCATTACAAACAAGACATGGTTTTATTTACAGGGTAAAGCTACAGAATACACTGCGTGGATCCTTAAGAAAAATACATATATCATGTTGAATGCATTCCCTACCACATAAACCAGGAATTAAAACAGAATACTTTAAAATGTGTATTATGAACATATTGTTTTCCTCCTTAATTAAAGACTGCTCATATTTTAAATCATACATTCACTAAGTGTTACTTTCCAACAAATTTACTCAATATCATATGTTTGTGCTCATACTGCACATGAATGTGGGCATCAGATTCATTTTGGGGACTCTGCCTTAAAAAAGCCCTGCAGCACTACTTGTGGCTACACAAGACCATTAAGTAATGAGTATTGCAACTTTAAAATACAATAGGCTTTTTATTTTTAGGAAACATCCAATTGTAACACATCCGCATAAAACATGTTTGTTAGAAAACACCTTCAGCAAAAACATTTCACTTTTCAGTCACTGTTACCAAACTAAGCAGCAAAAGCATTTTTCCTCCCACAGAGTATCACTGCATCTGCCGATTGCAGCTACTAACGCTGTACCAGTTCCAAAACCAGTGACCTTCTGTGCATTACTGTCTCTATCTACTAAGCTTTTATTATGTGACATAATTACAACTTCAGTTTGTCAGTTTCAGCCCACAATGTTCTGAACATATTCCATTTTTACTTTAATTTAAAGCCATTAAAGTGTTTCTAGGTGGTTCCTCCTAACTAGCTGAACATTCCTTAATAAATAAATTCAAATAAAATAGAACATAAGCCAAATAAGCCAACCCCACCTTTGAGTAGAATTAAACTATTTGAATGCATTGACTCCTACTTCCAACAAAAGCATTTCAAACATTCCTGAGTGTTGACTGATAAATTAATCACAAGCCAACAATGCAGAGAGGTCACGGACAATTAAGTTCTACTGTTATGGTATTATACCATGGCAACACACCAATTCCAAATTTATTCACCATAGCTCCATCACCATTTTAACACCAACTGTAAACATAGACTGTAATAAGGAATAGAGTATTTTTGGAACTGGAGTTGACCATCTTCTGGGTTTAGGATAGCAGGGGTAGCAAACATTCCTAAGTGATCACATCACTACCTGGGAGGAGAGGGTGACTGAGTGAGAACAATGCTTCATCATCTTTAGTTGTGCATGGGAGGGTTTCATTCATCTCACCAATTTGACTTCCTCTGTGTGAGTGCACATTACGTTATGTGGGACTGACATAGTCTACTGTACCTCTTCTTTGAGGGTTTGCACTTCCTGATGAGACTTTTCCAGCTCTTGTCCTCGCTCTTTTAGAAGTCTCTGTAGCTCAGCAAGCTCCCGGCGGTTCTTCTCCTTGTAAATGTCAATCTGCTCCTGCAGCTCCCGAGTGGACAGCTGAGATATCTCCACAATCTCATTCATCTGCAGGCAGAGAGTAACAGAGTCCAGGCCAGAGAGTGAGGAAAGCATGGAAAAGAGAAGGGAGATGTGGTCTCAGAGTAAGACAGGGACTCAATAGCATGAGACCAAATCATGCTAATCATGGAAATAAAACTTGTTGAACTTGGAGGAAAAAAAAAAGTCCATCAGAATTTTGCACGATTTATGTTTTTTGATATTATCAAAAGGGTGAGGCGCTGAGGCTTGAAAACTGATTTATTCAAGTCATAAATGTATAAATCTACCTACTTTACCAATTTAGAAACACATGAAATATGGAAGCTGGTACTGCTGCCTGAATCCACTTATGGATGTTAATATAATCAAGACTACTAATGGACTATTACCACAGTGTAGCATGTTATTGAAACATTACTGTGCTGCAGAGAGTTCCTTTATTTTGAATTTACCTCCCTCTGCAGTTTCTCCACTGTTTGGTCCAACAACCTCCTCTCATCCTCAATGCCATTCTTCATGTTCTTGAATTTCTCCTTCTGATTCTTTTCTTCTTGAAACATCTCCTCCAGCTCTTTGTGTTCATTGCTGAGTTTTGTAAAGTTCCTCTACAGAAAGTCACAGTTTTTACGATCCTCAGTGTCTGCTCATTAAAAACGAAGAATATGTGCAAGTTTCTCTGAGCAGTTTGTCATGCTGGAACTAGACTCACCTGAACATCCTCCAGCCGTATAGTCAAAGCACGATTGGCACGTGACATCTCCTCTTCTTGCTCCCTGATTTCTGCTAAAGACTCTTCTAGTTGCTTCTTCTCTCTCTGTTGTTGCACAAAGGCTTTTCAAACAATGGAATGCAGAAACTACACAAGCAGCTATGGAAATCTCAGTCATGTTTTTTGTGTTCAATCCAAATTCAAGTCATGTAATAACAATATCAGACAAAAATCTGCATGAAGGACAAGCTGCTCCTGTATAATGACGCTGGATGCCAACTGCCGTAAGAAACAAGAAGAAACTCTAAATGAGAAACACGTTCTTTGTCTGAGACAATGAGTGAATTTAATAAATCATGCTCTCAAACTGATAGACCACACTTTAGAATAAAAAGAGTAATATATAATCTTCATACCACTCGGCACAACACTTGTTTTGGCTGTGTGAGACAACAAGAACTGCAACAGCAGGTCAGCTAGGCTAAGCTAAGGTAAAGTAATTACCTTTTACAAATGGTTTACAAAAGAGTTTTGAAACAATATTTACCTCAACAAAGCCACTAAGTGGCTGCAAGAAGCAGTTTACTCAGAGTTTTGTGCCTCATACAGTAACATTAATTAGCACATGTGCTTCTGTTTGCTAACATGATGTTTGCCTTATAAATAAATAAATAATGTGCAGATTAAATATATTTTTTCTTCTTGTATGAAGCACTACCACTACGTTTCAAAAATAAATGCAACTTATATACCAGTGCAACTAAGATACAGTATATATTTTGGGGAAAATGCAATTAGTACTCCAGTGCAATTGATAGCCCGGAAAATACAGTAATGCAGATGCACAACACAGTTTTCCGACAAAAAACACAAATAAAATGTAGTAAATCTATTTGAATGCCTTTATGTTAGTTTAAAAAAAAAGCCCCGGCTGTAAAAGTGACTATTTGTATTAAAAACCAATCCTTACATTTAATGCATCCAATTAGTTATGACACCTGTAAATTGAGAAACTGTGTATCAATGTGGCTTTAATTGAGGTGTTCTGCTCTCCTGAAAACCCTATTTGCTTGGTGGCACTGTGACCTATTTTTGATGCCTTTCGCGTTGCATCATGGGTAATGTGTCACCTTCAATACTTCCGGTCCGTGTGCACACTGGGTGTGCTTGGATGTTTTCTTATCTAGTTATACGCTGATAAAGCTAATTATAAACTGATCTGAAATGGGCAACAGGTGTGCCGCCGCTCAGTGTACGT
>CABFOU010308094.1:0-11620 GCA_900660325.1 Opsanus beta
TATTTGTTATTTTTAGCTTGTTTTCACATCTTTTGTCATTTTTAATTGTTTTATATTCATATAAAACATTTATATATTTATTTATTTATTTTCCAATTTTTAACACATATATAATGAAACAGAAACACATTCACGACTGATACAATGGACTTAATTTTGATTCCATAGTGGCACTATTTCAGAACTAAAATATTAACACAAGTGACATGGTACAAATACAGATTCTGTATGTTTACGCATTTACATGTTACATTTATGACACCTCACACTCGGGCATTGGTTGAAACAAGCTGTCTTTACGGAAGAAACCATATTAATGAGAACATTTATGAATTTTGTCAACATTGTGATACATTTGTCATTGCTGCTGATGTTGTGTGTCTGTAGACGACTTTACCTGGACTCCCATTGCCAATTTTTGGCACCAATTTGTGTCCCAATTCCAAAATTGAGGAAATCTGCTTGATTTATTATAACAGCAGTCAATGATTGTGTTTCACACTAATGTACACTATGATAGCTGTTTAGTGCTGATAGCCCATGACTCCAGTGCTTGTAAGGATGCACACAAAGCTACTATATACAGCCTGCGGGCTAACATCCGCGTGGTTATTACCAACCCAATCTCACGGCAGTTCGTGATGGCATCACGAAAAGTTAATCTATTGATACGTGACACTGTCGCGCATTCCGTGACAGTATCATAAAATGCGGGGTGACGCAGGGAGTCTGTGGGGGTTATGGTTAGGTTTAAGGGAAAGGGAAAAGGGAAGGGGTAGGGTTAGGTTATGGTTAGGGTTAGGGGAAGGGGTAGGGGTAGGGGTAGGGTTAGAAATAGTAAAATAAAAAAACCTGCGTCATGAAAATGTGACTCATTTCGTGATGGGAGCACGAAAAAAAAAAGCATGAGACTGGGCTGTTATTACCACACTTTTCCACAAAGCTAAAATTTTAACATCTCAAAACTGTGTTCTACTGAAGAGTGTGACATGCTTTTCATGGTTTTTGTTGCAGAGGAGAATCAGAAGGTTTGTGCTCAATGAAAGTCCCGATCACTGCGTGTTGCACCTGTATGTTCACTGTCATCTCTTTTTGCCACATACATATCATACATGTGTATGATATCTATGTTTTTGCTAGAGTGATGCGTAGAGCAGAGCGGTATGGATCACTCACTGTGAGTCTCACGGAGCTGTACTCTTCTCCTGTTCCCCTGGTCACAGTCACTGCTGTGTCGCTGCTCACTCCGGTCAATTTTCACCTCGCTCTAATAAAATTGTCCACTGCTCGCTCCAAAACAGAAACCAATCTGCATTGTATTTAAATTTTAGCCTTTAATTGTAGCCTGGCATCAACATAACTGAGCAACAAAATCCACATTCAAGGAAAGATGATTTCAGGATGCAGTAATGAAATAAGCAAATACATATTTAAAATTTAAGCAAAAGATGCTTATTTCTGATTATGACAAATGACAAGGAGCTCCATGATAGCATTAGTTCACTGCAAACAAAGCACCCAGACGTGCTGTATATGTGATTGCAGGACATTTTAACCACGCGCACTTGAAGGATACGCTCCCATTGTTTCATCAGCACATTATGTTTGCCACTTGGGGGTGACAATACACTCAGTAGGGTGTACACAAATAGATGTGGGACATATCAAGCTGCCCCCACCGCCATCTTGGTTTCTCAGATGACATTTCCATCTTACTGGTCCCTGATTATTGTCCTGTGTGGGATAGCAGGAAAGCTGCACAGAAGACTATCACTGTGTGGTCCAGTAAAGCTGTTTCATTGCTTCAAGACTATTTTGAAAGCACCGATGGGCAGATCTTCAGAGAGGCAGCATCAGATGGGGGGGGAGTGTGGACCTGGAAGATGATACCTCATCAGTAATGGGCTACATTAATAAGTGTGTTCAGGACGTGACCATGACCAAAACAATCACCATCTACCCCAGTAAAAAACCCTGGATGAATGTAGAGGTTTGTGCCCTTTTGAGAGGTAGGGATTCTGCATTTAGGGCTGGAGACGCACCTGCAATCATGTCAGCAAGAAGGAACCTGTTAGTGAGCATAAAGAGGACAAAATCCACCTATGCTCTCAGAATACAGGATTATTTTTCTTCAAATGACCCCAGGAGCCTGTGGTTGGGCATGAAGTGCATCACTGATTATAACAAAAAGGATGCACAATGCCTCACGGACCCAACACTACGTGATGCCCTGAATGTATTCTATGTACGTTTTGAGGCATTCAACATCATTTCTATCTCCAGGTTCAACCTCTCATCAGATGAGTCCCCCCTCAATGTGACAGCAGCAGGTGTGAGGAGGACCCTGCAGGAAGTAAACCCCCATAAGGCTGCAGGCCCTGAGAGGGTCTCGGGCAAGGGCTTTAGGGACTGTTTTCAGGGACAGTTTTCGGAGTTACTGAAGGAGATATTCAACACTTCACTGGCCCAGGCAATTGTTCCATCATGCCTTCAGACATCCACGATCATCCATGTACCAAAGTCCTCAACAATGTCCTGCCTCAATGATTTCCAGCCAGTTGCACTCCCAATAATTATGAAGTGCTTCAAGAGGCTGGTAATGACACACATAAGGAAGACCATTGATGTGACAGCTGACCCCCATCCCTATGCCCACAGGAAGAACCGCTCCACGGCCGACGCCATCTCAGCTGTGGCTCAGCAGGCCATCACACATTTGGAAAACAAGGATTCCTATGTGAGGCTGCTCTTTCTGGATTTCAGATCTGCCTTTAATACAATCATCCCACAAACACTGGTGAATAAAGTGGCAGTACTCAGAATAACTCCATCTCTGTGTAACTGGGTTCTGGACTTTTTAACAAACAAGCCCCGGACTGTCAGAATTCATAACACTACATCCTCAACACTGGTTCTCCCCAAGGCTGCATCCTCAGCCCCCTGCTCTACACACTACTGACACACGACTGCACAGCTCATCATCAAAGTAATCTGGTGGTGAAGTTTGCGGACGATCCAGCAGTGGTGGAACTGATTACCAACGGCAACGAGTCAGCATACAGGCACGAGGTGGATGAGAATGTGGTGTAAACAGAATAATCTTATCATCAACATCAGTTAAACCAAAGACATGATTCTGGACTTTCACAGGACTGGCACCACCCACTTTACCCTTTACATCGATGGAGCAGATGTGGACATGGTTCCCTGATTCAAGTACCTCGGACTACACATCACCAACAACTTCACCTGGTATAATTACACTTTGAGCGTCATCAAAAATACTCATCAACACTTGTACTTCCTGAGGAAACTGAAGAGGGCGGGGAAGAACACTAGAATTCTTAGTTCCTTCTACAGGTGGGTGGTGGAGAGCACTCTGACGTCTGGCATCACTGTGGGGTATGCTAGCTGCACAGTGGCAAAGCAACAGGCACTGCAGCGGGCAGTTAAGTCTGCACAGAGAACCATTAGCTGCAGCTTACCATCCATCGCAGACATTTACATCAGCAGATGTAAGGACAAGGCAGCCTGCATCATGAGAGACTCCACCCACCCTGCAAATTAACTGTTTGCCCCCCCTCAGGCAGAAGACTGCACAGCATCTGGGCTAGAACCACCAGGTTGAAGAACAGTTGAAATTGACCTTGCTCACCATTTTTTTATGTTTTTACCCCGTAACTCCATAATATTCAGTCATAGGTTCTCCAAACTATACCTTTATGGAATCTTTACATTCAGACAAATCATGTGGTAGACTTTTCGATATGATTGGATGATGTTTAAATTTTGACTCCTGTGCAACCCTTCATTGACCCCTACCTGGCTATAGCTACCACCCTAGGATGGCCATCAAACATTTTTGAGTAGGCTATGCTATACAAAGGATGGATTGTAAGTGTTGTTTTGCCACCTTAAGTCATACTGATTGGGTCAAAGCTGGCTGCTGGCCCATATGCTCTGGGTGTGCTGGTATAAATCTGAGGTTTTGTCAGGCACAGTGCTGGTTGGTTGCTACGGACTGTTGCCAGAAATCATTTACACCACAGACCAGCATCTGGTCTAAATTTCAACACAGTGTATTTCTGGTATTTAAGGGACACAATACCCATGTACACTCCACAGGATGTGTTCACAGTGCACATGCACTGTGCACATAGGAATGCATATTAGTGCATCATATGGCCATAAAACTGAATTGAAAACAATGAACAATGACATAAAATGTAAAAAAAAAAAAAAAAACAGATGGGAGAAATAAACAAAACTTTAATAAGTGTGGCTGTATCATATTACAATGATTTTTCTTCCTCCTAAGTTTGGCTGGCAAGGTGTCTGGATTTCAAACATGACTGCTACCAATACATCAATAAAACACTTTGACACAAAAACAGATGACAAGGACTAATCACACAAGCCAACCTTAACAAGAATAAAAATGTATTATTAAAAAGGATAACACATTCATTCTATCTGTGACAGAGAATACAGACAGAGTGCACCACAGCTTAGCGCAATCACTTTGGGTCAGTTTACAGTTTGCATCATACCTTTAGCGGTGCTGCATGTGATTCATCTCAATGTGGCCTTGTCCATATCTTGATGTGGACTTCCATGCATACAGGAACATGCGTGCAAGGTCTTTCTCTTATGTGTACAGTGCATGCACTGACACAGTCAGTGAAGGCATTGTGCATATTGAATATGTATCTTCCCACATAGCAGTGAACGTGACACGTGGCAATCCAGCTTTCATAGCAGTCACTGCACTTTCAGTGTTTTGTGGTACTTTGAGGCAGTTTTTGGTTGTCTGTGTTGTAGTGCAGTCTTTAAGCACTGATTTATGTCCTCACCGCAAAGCCTCTCACTTCTGCATTTGTCCTCCGAATAGCAATATGCCAGGTTCTAGTACACTCTGGCTCTTAAAGGGAATGACAGATGTCAATTCTTTTATTTCATGCTATGCCCACAACATACCCATGACTAACGAGCTGACTAAATCCAGCCCTTTCCACCCAGTGCCCTACTTTGTGCTCAGATTACACACCCTCTAAATAGCAAAAAGAAGTTTGACATGCCCCAAATCCTTCTGTGCCACGCATTATAGACCATGCTCTGAAGATCGTCAAGATACAGCCCTATGAGTTTAACAAAGAAGGAGGGTTTTTTTCCCCTCCCTAAACTTCCTCACAGCTTTCTTTAAAGTGATGTTTTTATATTAATACAGCAAATACAGCATCCCATTACAGTTATTCTTCATTTTAGTCTAGTTAACACTGTTGTCTCTCAGCACAAATCTGTTGTGAACGTGATGATTGCATGTCCTCCTCTTGTCTGTGTTGGTTTTCTTCTACAGTGCGAAGACATACAGGTCAGGTTAACTAGAAACTCGAGACGCACTGGGAGATGTAGCCACGAGCGTGACTGGTTGTCTGTCTGTATGTGTTATCCTTGTGATGGACTGGTGCTCCATCCAGCACACCTGGGCACTAACACTCACAAAAATATGTCAAAAAAAAAAAAGCAATATTGTCCACAATGACTGTGGGATCTTTTTTCTTTTTCCATTTTTTTTTCTCTGCCTCGCTCTAATGTTTCTCTGTTTTGTGCCCTCAGGTAGGCTGGTGGGAGAATGGGGTCCTGAGGCTGCGGTACCCAGCCTGGTCCCGTTATGGGCCATTCCTTAAACCACCTGATGATGCCCAGCACCTGCGTGTTGTCACTCTGGAGGAACGACCATTCGTCATTGTGGAGCTGGCCGACCCTGCGTCTGGCACCTGCATCCGCGACTCAGTGCCCTGCAGACGGCCCCTAAACATCAGGTTAGAGGTTTTAATAAATGTTTTTAGAGGTACAAATGACAATTTCATCATTGATTAATCTGGTTTTTTTCTTATATACAGTTTATTGATTGCTGGATGAAACATTTTACTTGTTCTGGTCAATCAGAAAAGCCAAAGATGTTCAACAATACCAAACAAACACTGAGGTGATGAATTGTAAAAGCATTTTCAGCTAAGAAGTGACCTGTTGCTTCAAGGAGAACCAAGGAGGACATTTTACAGCCAAAGCTCTATTTTTAGTTGTTTGTGTCATCTTTTCACACAGGACAAAAATGGATTTGATTTTGAGAACATATTCTCATGTTTTAGATAATATGATACTAAAAATTAAGCGCTGTATTTTGTACATATTCCCATGTGCATGTTTTCAATTTAACACTGAGAATTGTGTGATTGAATTTTGGTTAGATTCAAGGTTTGGATTAGGGTTAGAATAACAACAATTATAAGTAAACCAACCAACCAACCAACTTTTTGTTAAGCACTTTAAAACAACCACAGTGGACCAAAGTGCTGTACAGAAGAATAAACAAGAATCATCATTAAAGACATAACAGTTCACATAAGACATAAAATTGTAAATAAAATGCAAATAAAATAATTAAAAGCCATAAAACATGAGTAAAAATAACAACCATATGATAAAAAGCAATAAGATCAGCGTCTTAATAGGTGTCAAAGGCCAAGGAGAAAAGATGGATTTTCAGAAGAGATTTTAAAGCAGACAGAGATGAGGCTCGTCTAATTTGCTGAGGTCAGTCGTTCTATAATTTTGGAGCTGCAACAGCGAATGCACAGTCCCCGCTGAGCTTCCGCTTAGTTTTAGGCACACTCAGGAGCAGCTAATCAGCTGACCTGAGAAAGCGGGTGGGTTTATAACGGTGTCGGAGCTCAGAAAGGTAGGGTGGGGCAAGAGCATTCAGGGATTTAAAAGCAAATAAAAGAATTTTAAAATGAATCCTAAAATGTATGGGCAGCCAGTGGAGTGTGGCTAAAATGGGGGAAATGTGCTCATATTTACATGTGCCAGTTAAAAGACTTGCAGCAGCGTTCTGTACCATCTGGAGATGGGCGATGGAGGACACACTAACCCCCACATACAGTGTATTACAGTAAATGACAACTTACCGCTTTTTATTTTTACTCAGATGAGCGACCATCCTGGTGTCTGTGATGTCATCGCCATCTCCTGCCAGAAAATATGTAGGATATGAACAAATACTGCACAAAATATATGTATGAATATGTCCAATGTTTTGTGCACAACATTTTCATACATTATACTACAAACGTTTTGTGAGAATACTCTAATTTAGATCTCAAACACCGCTGTGGGCTATTCAGCTAATTAATGTTATTGGATGGGGCAATCAAGAACATGCTGAAAGGTAAGCGGGTAACTGTATAATCAGTCGCCTTAAATACTTATTTATGTACATTTATTGGAGTAAAAATGTGCATGTTTACCTCACAAGGATCCTAGCCATGCTACCAGACACTTCTAATGATGTTTTGCCTGTTCAGTAGTGACAAGCCGTTTACTCTGAATGTTTGTAATTGCCCGTGCAGTAACATTAATTAGCCACTTAGCCCATGGCAGTGTTTGTGTTCTAAATCAATAATGCACATATTACATGAATCTTTGTCCAGAGTGAACAGATGACTCCTAAAACATCTAAAAATAGAGCCTAGGTTGAGAAATGTCAGAGTTCTCCTTTAAAATGGGAAATACCTTCTGCTCAGTACCTCACAATTCTGTGTTATTTTGGACCTTAATTTTGCCTTTAGCAGCAACATTTTCACATATGCTGTCACAGAAGTGTGGAACCAAATATGTTTAACCTAAAACCCCAAAAATGTGTATACGAAAATATAAACAAAAGTGATTTTACGCAACATCACTCATTCAAACAGAGAAAATGAGCAAATCCTCTGGGAATGGTTAAAGTTTTGGCATATCCCATTGATATAAATGTTAAAATGGTTAACTACAGCTGATTATTTTACTGGCAGTCAACCAATCACTTGATCTACTCATCATGGGTTTGCAATTGTCTTGGTCCAGACTAAGATCCAGGGTTTTAATGACTTCCTAACCAACCCTGTTCAACATCTACACGAATGGCCTCCCCCATTTCAACAATATTCGACAGTTTGTATACGCCGATGACCTAGGCCTTGGCACCCAATACAAGTCTTTTGATGTCATCAAGCGAAGACTTTCAACCACTTTGAATAGTCTTTCAGACTACTATGAAAGCAACTTCCTCAATGCAAACCCAGGCAAGACTCAAGTTTGCGCGATCCATCTAAATAACCATCAGGCCCAGTGACAGTTGAACATCGTGTGGAATGGTAACAAATTGGCTAACGACAAATTCCCGGTCTATCTTGGTGTAACCTTAGACAGAACTCTATCTTACAGAGAGCACATAAGGAAACTCAAGGAGAAGATCGCTTCTAGAAACAATCTCCTCAACAACCTAACAACTCTCAATTGGGGAGCTGATGCCAACATCTTGCGTTCCACTGCGCTGGTGTTATGGTGTTATGTTGCTCTGCAGCAGAATACTGCTCTCCGGTCTGGGAAAGGTCTTGCCATGCAGGGAAATTGGCTGCTGAACTTAATACCTCTTGCCGTATTGTCAGAGGAGTGCTGAAACCTACATCCCGTTCAGCACTATACTGGCGACCAGGTATTGCACCACCTCCCATCCGTCGAGAAGTTCACTCCAGGACTCAGAAGTTTCTACAAGAGCAAGACCCAAGACATCCTTTATACCATTACCAAGATATAAGAAGACTCAAGTCCAGAAAGAGTTTCATGGTTGTACAGAATCTAAACCCTAAGGACTCTGCCAAATACCGACTAGACCGATGGGAAACTCTGGACACTCTACCTCCAAATGAAGCTCTCCAGACTCCCTGTGAGTCCCTACCTCATGGTACTCACTTGCCCAGAAGGAAATGGGCTGCCCTGAACAGAGCCAGGAGTGGAGTAGGCAGAACCAGAGATAGCCTCCTGAAATGGGGACGGGTGAACTCGTCAAGTGCCCATGTAGCCGAGTGCCCATGTAGCCACCCTAACCAAACCATGCAACATATTCTCCATGACTGCGAACTGGGCCCAAATGTCACCCAACAAGACCTATATGAAGCCAACCAAGAAGCCCTGAACTGGTTGCAGTACCGGCATGACAAGATATGATAATGTATCACTTCCTGGACTCAGCCAGCAGAAGAGTATTTGTATGACGAGTATCTGTATGTCTTGAAAGTGTTGAACTTGCAGAGACCATCACTTACCTTGACAGTGGCATTCATGTCTCTGGGTCATTGGCCTTTGAGATCAGGAGACATCTGGGAAGAGCTTATGACTTCATGAGGTCGCTGCACAGAGGTGTTTGGAGATGCTGAAGTCTTTATGGTCTTGGTGCTTCCAGTCTTACTATCTGGTTGTGAGACTTGGACATGAACCAGTCACCTAAGGTGACAACTGGATGTCTGGTACTTGATCTCTTTGGAGGATCCTTGGCTGCTGCTGGAATGACTTTCTGTCAAACGAGCAGTTACTTAGGGATCAAAGGTGAGGAGTACCTCTTGCACTGTAAGGGAACATCAGTTATGACACTTTGCTCAAGTGGAACATTTCTCTGGGCATGATCCAGCACACAGGTTTTGAGGACTCCAAAAACTGGAGAAAGTCAAGGTGACACCCATGTTTCACCTGGCTGTGGCAGGTATATGGTTTCTTCCAAGAGGTGGGGATGCACCACTTGTTTGCCTGGGTGGTTGCCATCCAGGACACCAGGCCAGTTTCGTGGTGTGGTGGATGCAGTGATGCACTTCATCAGCTCATGCTCCCAGACTTGATTTCAGCACTTGATGTGGCATTACTAACTTACAAGCAATTGATATTTCCACAATTGTTAACACAAGGAAGGAAAATCAATGTGAAGAAAACAACATAAACAAAATCAGAAGCCTCTCCACCGTCATTGCCAATGTTATAAATGGTTTTTCTGAACCCAGGTGACGTCAGTCATATGTTGAAACTGTGGACTCCATCTCCCTGACCCTAATCAATAGTAGACTGCTCTCCAGAGGATCAGTGGAATGACTTGGAGTTGTAGAATCAGATATGACCACAGTGGAGCTTTATGGTTCATCAACTCTTGAAGGGCTGACAGCACTTATCTCACATTGGTCAATCGAAGCTGTCACCATGGTGTGGGACCAAAACAGTCCTCTGATCACCTGACAGCAAATCTCTTTTTTTTTCCCTCTGTCGTCTTGCTTTTCATGCTCTTTGTTTTAGAAGAAAGATTTGTTTTACACATCAGCCAGTGTGCACTTTATGGACTGAGATTTTTAACTCATCTTGAAAAACTAATTCTTTTTTTAACTTTCTCACAGTGCCACCCACGAGGGCATGACTCCCATGAAGCAGTGCTGCAAGGGCTTCTGCATTGACATCCTTAAGAGATTGGCGAGTATGGTCGGTTTCACCTATGACCTTTACTTAGTGACCAATGGGAAACATGGGAAGAAAATTGATGGCGTTTGGAACGGTATGATTGGTGAGGTAAGTCTAATGTGCGCCTGTGGTTCTGCTTGTCTGCATATGTGAGCAATGGTCTTGCTCAGCACTTGGGCGTGTGTCTGTTTGTGAGCATGTGTAATATTTTGTGCATATATTCTGTGTTGCTTTGGAACTTTTGTGAAAGCTGTAGCCTCCTGGGTGACCAGTGAAACGCTATGTGTCACATCCATCGCTGTGAGGGTTATGGCCACTTAACCACTGGCAGCAAACAGACAGCTGTCATTTATTACACACACGTGCATGCATGCACACGCGAACAAATGTGCAGATGCAATCACACACACACGGGTTAAGGGAAATAAACTCCCATTTGCACAGCAAGCACAAAGGCGAAATAAATAAAACCAATGCGCACCCATCTGTTCCCACAATGTGTTAATCTGCACAGACACAACTAACTAGCTAGTTATGATTAGCCCTCGGTATTCTTGACAGTGCTCAATGAGATTCATGAGTTCCCTTCTGGAAGGTAACAGAGAAGCCAGCGTGTACAAAGCTACACACAAGTTCACATACTGTATGTGCATGTGTATGGGAATCAGTACAAGTGACACTGTTTTACTGAAGCATCTCACTGTTTTATGTATTTATTAATGATTCCTAAACACCATTTCTCACAGCTTCCAAAGTGATTTTGCTCACTTTTCTCAACTCTGCAGCTCATTTACAATCCTGGTCAAAATTGCGCACACCTCCCATATTTAAAATATGTTTAGAAATAAATGAAAATGAATATAAGACAAAATGTTATTGAACAAGAACACATCAAAATGCTTTCATACAGTGAAAAAACAAAGCAATACTTACCTGTACCTAAGGATTCAAGGATTCTTTATTGTCATACCGTATATGCTTTCACATGACGTGATACCAAATTAGGTTTCAAAAGGTCCCGGAGGTTAAATAAACTAGACTAGGGAAATATAAATAAGAGCAAGACTAATTAGCATGACAGCAGTAACGAGCAGCATGGCAGAATTATTGTGAAAAGTACAATTGTGCAAAAGTCCAATTATTGCACAAATATACAGGTATGCAAAAGTCCAAGGAGCTGTGCAACCAAGGTATTAACAGATGTGCACATGTCCGTGCTCATATAGTTAATGTGCAGGAAGCAACAGTGCTACAGTGCTCCACCAGAATTCAACAGCCTCACAGCCTCTGGGAAGACACT
>CABFOU010308100.1:0-12292 GCA_900660325.1 Opsanus beta
AAAAAAAAAATAAGAAAAAAATCCCAACCCCCCGTTCCTGAAACCATTGTATTTCAGGGGCAATTTTGTTGTTTTTTTTTTTTTTTTTTCCCCCCCTCTCTCCCCATCTCAAGGCACAAATGAGAGCATTTGGAGCTGTGGGCTTGTGTTATGTGTCATGCATATTTTTAATTGAGAAGTCTCACAAAGCAGCTGATGACACAGATCTCTAAAAATTCAGATGTGCCATCAACTAATTAACAGCTGCACATATCAGTCCTCATCTTCGATTTGATCATAATCACTAGTGGTGTGAAATGTTGGTCTGTAAGGTCACTTATAGTGATGTGTTTTTTTTCTGTAATTGGAGGTTTTTGTTGTGGGGGCAAAAAGTGTAGAACTGCCACTTTTCATTTAGTTTTAATGATTGTTACATATTTGCTTTTAATATTTGGCCCATTGTAGTTTGTATTCTGTTTAAGTACTTTATTTCCTTTTACACACACCTTACATTTGCCAGCTATTACACAGCAAAGTTGGTATTTACAAAGTGGCAGTAGATGCAGACGCTGAAGTGATGCCTAAATGAGAGAGGGAATGCTGATAATGGCTTTCCTCACCTTTCTTTGTGAGTGTTGAGGGCTGCCGGTATCCACACATGTGCCCCTCTGTATGCTGCAGTGGCTTGCAGAAATGGCAGCTCCAATTTCCTCTGCTTCAAGGCCCTAATTAACCACACACAGGCGGGAGGGAGGGCAGCGAGAGATTTCAAAGGACTGAGCTTTTAGATTCTCAAAGCTGAGCTCATTAGAAACTGTAATGACACAACTGGAGAATGCCAAGTGTGTGCCTTATCGTCTTCTCACTACTGATCGCAGAAAAATGGTCATCATTACTTTGCCAGTTCATGGTCATTTCCAGGCCTTTGTCATCAGCCACTAAAGCTCCAGATTATTATGGTATATATATGTGTGTGTGTGTGTGTGTGAGAGAGAGCACGAGAGTCGGCATGAAACCACAAGCCTGTTATGTCGTTTATTTCGTCTCGAATGGCTTAAAGTACAGTATCTATCAGTGGGCTGTGTGTGTGAGGAATAGGTTACCACGCTCGCTTGAAAACCCTCCTTACATTAGACATTTAATCTTGGTGGCAAATGTTTCATTTTGCTGTGTGTGTCCCCACAGTAGCCTCTGTGCTGGTAGAAGCGATAAGATACCTGGTAAGCAGCCCCGCTCCAGCTCTTTTTTGCATTGTCTTTACACAGCAGTGGAGGCTCGAGTAGTGCATGGGAGTGGAAGCTGATAAGTGTGGTATTTCAAACAGGGCGAAGGCTTTGCTGCTCTATCCGTCCGGGAGAAGGTGCCCAGCGTTGAAGCGATAAAGTGGTCCCTCATTAAAAACGATTACAGCTCTTCTCGTACCCATGCAATATGATCTGCACGTACCGTACTACATTGGTCTGTTCAGATAGATTGTCCTCTAAAGAGCAAAGCTCAGATCAGGTTGCATCCTTGTTTTTAGTATTTATTAGACATTTAATAACAGAAATGTATGGTCTGGCATTTCTAATACATTTATTTCTGTAATGTGTTCACTTTGTAGACTTTTAAGGATTACGTCAAAACTACTTCATGGATTCTCACCAAATTTGCACCACAGATCGATATTAGGCCATGGAAGACCACTAAATTTTGGAGGTGATCTGGATTCTGCATCAGGATTTCACTTTGTAGACTTGCGTCAAAACTACTTGACGGATACGACATCATGATGTAAAACCAAGATCAGGAAGACACTGTTTTGTTTCAGCTTGTGAATTAAATATCAGATTGCAACATCGGATCACTTGGACCATTCTGGATCAGTATGCAATTATTGCATTGTGTTGTGGAATCCGGATCCAGGTAAAGGACAGGTCACGATGTGAATCACATACCTTTTTATTTTGAGTCCTTGTCAAGCCTTGGCGGATGTCAGAAATCTCGGATTGCTCTTGTTTTTAATGCACCTTGCATTCATTGGCACATACCCTGAGGGACAGTCTCTACAAACTCCAAATTCATTTATTTGTTTTTTAGTCCTTTGAACTGAAGGTCCGAAAGGACTAATGCCATCAAGATTCATCTCTTTTGCGCTATGTAGACCTTTTCAAAAACCGTTTACTGAAATATCCTGAAATTGTACTTGTACCAAAGCAGCAGTTGCCAGCAGGGGATATTGTGCTCTCAGAGCACTCTTGTTGAGAACTCCCTACTGTCGACAGATTTACCATACAGTACCATACCATTTGTTTAATGATATAAATTAAGTCATATGTTAGAAAGTGTTATTCTAAATGGTTACTTATTTCAAACTGCACTATTTTACCTTTTAACAAAGGTTCCTGGTCATATTTTAATGGAGGTAAATCTATCCCACTGCATTTCTACAACACTTTCCCATCTGAAGCAGAAGCTCAAAGCTCAATGATGTCTTGCATTCACTCATTCGCATACACACACTCACACCCCAACGTCTGCCTGCTTCTATGCAAGGTGCTCAACTGCGCACCGGGAGTAACTTGGGGATTATGGACCTTGCACAACGGCCCTTAGTGGTTTTCCAGTCTGACAGGCATTTGAACCCCTCTCAAGCGCCCCCACCCCCCACAAAAAAAATAGAATGTCACATCTAGGTTGATTATTTTATAATAACTTATTCAGGATAAATGTTATACATTCTATTTTAATGCTGATATTTTGGGTTTATGCTCTTTGTCAGTTTGTGCAAAAACAAACATTTGGAAGAATGGTGTGTGTGTGTGTGTGTGTATATAATACATAATTTGAACACTTAATTATTAATAAACAGATTCATTGAAAGGACTCAGTGTTGCAATGTTGATGGGTTGTTTTGCTACAAACAAAATTACCCTTGCAGATGACAGTCTGCACAAAACACCAATGGACTTTACATGCCATTTATCCCACACAGGTAGGTAAAATCTGCTTTTTTTTGCTGTTCATAGTGGGATTGCATCTAAATTGAACCTCGAACTAATCACTCAGAGACTCTCCCCCTCTCTCCCTGCCCAGCTTACACTCTGTTCATATGGTCTGCAGTGAAATAGAACTTTAAAGTAAATGTTAGTGTCAAAGCATTTTTATTTGCATTTTCCAACTTTTTCTGATTTGGGATTGTATGAGGTGCATTCAAAAAGTATCTGACCTTATTTTAGCCCACAGAAACAAGTGAAGCGTGCGAGTTGTCGTTGGGTGGGAAGTTATAGAGAACCTTCTTGTGCATACGTTATTTTCCCACCCACAAAGCGCATCGGTCGCAAACACTCAGCCTTAGAGTGAGCACATGTACTGAGCTCCCATCGCATTCTCATTTGCTATAACACGATAGAATGACTTGAGCAAAGGCATTGCCTCAAATTTTGCCAAAAGCTTGGTGATACCCAAGTGGAAACCATTCGCAAGATTCAGCAGGCTTTTGTCGATGATGCCGTGAGTATATAACGTAAATAAGAGTGGTATAACCGCTTAAAAATGGGCGCACATCAGTGGAGGGAGAAGCACATTCAGGTAGGCCATCCACAAACCGAAATGACCAAATGATGGACAGAATACGGACTTTGGTCATGGATGACCATTGTATCACCATCCAAGAACTTGCAGATGAGGTGGGGATAAGCACAGGGTTGGTACATTTCATTTTGAAGGAGGATTTGGGCACATGGAGAGTGTTGGCGATATTCATACCGAAGCTGCTAACGGCGGAGCAGAAGCAACTGTGTCTGTAAGTCTCGCAGGACATGCTGGAATGCACAAACGATGTCCCAGACTTCCTGAACAGTCATCACCGGTGATGAGACATGGGTTTACAGGCACAAACCGGAAACCACATTTCAGTCATCGCTATGGAAACATCAACCGAGGCCAGGTGCGCAGCAATGTCAAAGTCATGTTGACAGTCTTCTTTGACTCCTGCGGGGTGGTGCATCATGAGTACACACCAGAAGGCCAAAATATTAATAAACAGTATTATCAGGTGGTCCTATGTCACCTTTGTGATGCTGTGCACTGCAAACAATCAGATCTGTGGGTAGTGAAAAATTGCCAGCACCATCATGTCAATGCACCTGCCCATTCTGCTCAGCTGATTCAGGCTTTCCTGACCAAGCACAGCACTCCTGTGATTCGTCAGGCTCCTACTCTTCTGACATGGCTCCCTCATATTTTTGGCTGTTTCCCAAGATCAAGACTACACTAAAAGGGACTCCATTTGAATTGCGAGAAGACCAAATGCATGATGACTGGACACCAGAAAGGATACTGATTTGTAGGGACTGGGGGGGATATGTCATCTCCTGATGACTCTTGTTTTGGGAAGCATGTGTGTTTGAAATGCCTGAAACATTTTAAGTTTGGATACAAAATGTGTGTCAAACTACATTGAAAGGAGAAAACTTTTTAGATGTTAGTGCTTGCAATAGTGTCCTAATTAAGTGAGTAGACTGTTCTTGATTTGTTACAAACACCCATAAATGTTGGATCATAATGTGCCGTTTGATTTCAGTGACATGTCTGTATAAAACTCCAGAGAACGGTCCCATCTTAACCATATTCGTTACTCAATTAGCCTTTATTAGGAAGTGGGAACAAGAGATAAACACGACAGCTTGTGTCATGTTAGGTCAACACATCTAATTAGCCAGCATTCTCTGCCACATCATAAGTGAACCTAAAGGGTATCATTACTCTTGTCAACTTTGTCAGAAAGGGTGATATCTCATGAAAGGTCACTGAATCATTTTGCTCTACTTGTTAAACATTTCAATCTTCCGATATGATGCATAGAGGTTAATTTGAGCAATTCTGTGTTTTCTGTTTTCAGCATTCCACAGCAGAAAGTGTGGCTGCTTATAGAAACTTGTCCTTTGAGGAAGTTGTGCAGGAACTCATCAAACAGAAGGAGGTAGTGAAGAAGAAGGATGCCCACATCAGGGAGCTGGAAGACTACATTGACAACCTGCTTGTGCGCGTCATGGAGGAGACGCCAAGTATTCTACGGACACCTTACGAACCCAAAAAGAAGGCGGGTAAACTTCCTAAGAAACAGAAATGAAGACAACCAGGACTATTACCTAAACAATGAAGGTGTAGTGGTAGCAATGGTTTAAGAATTGATGGTAACACGAGTTGCGAACAAATAGCTCAGTAATCAAAGTTTCTAATATATTTCTTTATCATTTGTATTCATTGTAGTTTTTCTAGGTGCTCCTAAGTCTTACCCATTTACTTCCATCTTCAGTTTATGTGCTTTTTTTTTTTGGGTAATACTTTTTAGGTACTTAAATAGGATTAGAGATTTTTATCAGCTCGTCAAATCTGTGTTTCTCACAAAGATTAGGTTTACATTCATTTGATGCACTTGTAAGCCTGCAGAGGCCTGCTGCACATATAGCTGCCATCTTCTTTTTTTTTTTTTTTTTTTTTAAAGGTACAAGCCAAATCCCTGTTTACCACATGCTGTAGTAGCAGTTGTGCGGTGTTTGCTCAAAGATGCCAGTGTTCAAGTGTTTGATAAGATGAAGCTGTATTTGCTGTCTACACACAAGCACAAGTCTTCAAATTGTCACTCATCATTCAGCACACATTTGCTGGGAGCTTCATCCTGAGCTCCTCTGTTGTGGATGTGGATGAACCCTGTCCAACACATCCGTGTTTCTTCGGTGTTCTTAAGGCCGGCGTATACTACAGCAATGCTTCACCTCCAACGCAGTGAAAACCGTTATTATCAGGGCTCCAGACTAACTTTTTTGAGTAGGAGCACTGCAGCCCCTCACTGAAAATTTTAGCAGCACAAGTAGAAAATTTAGGGGTGTAATTATTCACATTTTCCCCACCTTAACTATATTACTGTTAAATGGTTTGGGAATAAATCAACTCCCTCCACCATTTCTGTTGGAAACATTTTTTTATTTTTTTTTATTTATTTATTTTTTTTTTATGGTCATCTAGTCCTAATGTCAGGATGACCTAATTCCATCATGAGGCGTCTGTTGTCCACATTTTATGCAAAAAATGCTTCTTCTCTGTCAATTCTTAATAGCTTTTTGTTTTCTTCATTTTTTTTAAAGATCTAAGAATGGTACACAGAAGCTCTTCACAGATTTGCCAAATTTTAATTTTGTAGGAACTTATAAGCTAATTAGGTCTAGGCCTGTCGCTATAATTGCTTTATTGACTTATCGTTCGGTATATGAAGATGAACATGATCATTTAGCTGGTCTCGATATATCGCCCTTTACATGCGTGTTTGTTTGGTAAGTCGCCAACATTTCATAGAGTCACGCAGCGTCAGCCCTCCTCTCTGTGTGGGAGGTGCTCCTGCAGCAGCAAGGTAGTCAGTTGAAGTGATGCAATGGTGTTTTTTTTTTCACACAGAAACTTTGGAAGAATAAATGGAATTGGTTAACTTACCTTTTTCTTCTGAAATATGAACCTAAAAGCCAAAGCGTACAGATCCGCGTTTGTGTTAAATCACTCTGTCCCCGTATGAGATCAGAATGCTGCATGTGAGTTTAGGCAGACAACGTGCTCAACTAATTAGAGAAGTTGACGTTTTATATAAATTGGTTTAAGATTTCACTGATGCTGCCTACGATGGTTTCAAATCTGTACAGAATGAGTTTTTACGAGATTCCATCATTTGCGCAAAATCAAACCAGCTTAACGCTGTACAGCCTTTCAAATTTAACAAACCTGACAAAATTTGGTTTCGACCAAAATTCAAGCATTATAATGTAGATTTATTTATGTAACATGTTGCAAAATTACATCACATTTTAATGAAGAGAACATATTTACCTGGAGGAATTCCATAGCGATTTTTTTTTTTTCTCTCTCTCTTTCTCTCCATTTTTTTCCCCTTCTTTGCCATCAGGCAGATGAAGTACAGAAGGAATTCTGTGTGTGCATGTGTGAAGTTTTGAGATTACTTGTGACCTGACCCACTTGCTTGATGTACCTTCACGGGGTGTGCAAGTTAACATCTGTAAGACCTTGTGAATCACTTCAGAGGTGTTATCCGTTTTCAAAAAATGGCGCTTTTAGATTTGGAAGTGTTTATTTCTCACTAACTTTGCCAAATTATATGAGAAACATATTGGGTTTGTGCAGGAATAAGCTGTTTCAGTGCGATTTCCGCCATCTTGGTTTATTGTATTCGAGAGAGCAGCTAGTTGACATCACGCTGCCTTTCTTTACTCTGATTGGCAGTCACCATGTGCTTCCCAGCATCCCTTGCACAAATTGGGGAAAGCCCTCACGTTATCTTGACGTCGCTACCAAATGTATGTCATGGCGTCTGATTGCTTGAAATTTTCTCCTTCAGGGGGAGAAATTCTAAATTTTACCAGATGAGAATTTTGATCATATTGGCAATGTCATATTATGAATCCCTTATTTAAATGCTGAGGAATAAAATTATAGTGGTGATAAAGAAAATTGTTTTTATGGCTTAAAGGTATAGGGCCACTGAGCTTTTTTTGATTTAAGGCATGAAAAGAATTTTAATTGGCACCACTATGATTTTATTTATTAGTCTTTAAATAGGGGATTCATAATATGACATTGCCAATATGATCAAAATTCATGTTGTCTAGAAAAAATTTATAAAGTTCCCCTCAAGGGAGCAATTTCAAAAGAACGGATGGTCTTGAACTACTTACGGTAGTGACACATACAGGTTATGATAGCGTGTGTATATACAGTCTGTGGGTAGTGACCATGGCAACGTCATAGATCACGTGGGGGCTTCCCCAGACATGCGGCAGGATGTTGGAAAGCACAGTGATGTCTGCTGGCTGCTCTTTCTGGCTGCTAATCCAGCATGTGGCAAACGCTCTGAAATTGCTGCGTTTCTGTGTAAATCTAACATGTTTCTCATATGTTTTGTAAAAGCTAGCGAGAAATAAACGCCTCTAAATCCAAAAATGCTGTAGTTGTAACCAGATAACGCCTCTGAAGTGATTTACAAGACATCTCACGGATGTACCGTGCACCCATCACCTATGGTCAAAGGTAAGTTCCGGTGTTTTCCAAAGCTCATGGATGCACACACGCACTCATGCTTGGATTTCAGTCCAAACTAAATTTTGTCAGTTTAGTGAAATTTGGGTGGCCCTATAGCTTTAAATTTGACAAAACTCAGAAGCCATGCAGCTTTAAAATTGACAAAATATTGAAGCCGCTCTGGTCGACATGTCGTGGGACATTTAAAAATGGAAGGAAAAAAAAATCCCGGGGTGCACATTAAATACATCCAGTGCAAAATGACAAGTGTAATACAATTCACAAATGTTGAATGAAAAAAGAAAGTTTACATTTACACTTTATCTCACGGTGCTCCAGTGCCTGACTCGCACTCTGCTGCTCACTCGACTAAAGCTGCTGTATGCAAGTTCTGAACATGGGAGCAAATTCTGTGTCTATCCAATATTAATGTGTTTTAAAGCTTTTAAACATCATTTATGACCATTAGCCCATACTACCCTTTTGGAAATATGAACCACTGATTTAGGATATTTTATTTACTTATGTTTTCACATTTCAATTCCAATATTATATTCTTGAGGATTAAAAGTTCATTGCTCTTTGAAAGGATGTACTTGCAGTATTATGTCGACATAAAATGGTCTTAATAACGATGTCGATGATGATATCATGATACTATCATTTATCTGAGGAAATATCCAGCAAAATTTATCATGTATAGAACTGCTTTATGGATTTGATCAATTTTAATTACCAATGAACATATGAACTAAGAATAATTGCAGACTTGAACATTGAAAATGCATCTCCGATGTCTTCATGAATATGAGGATAAATCCTTGAATGCCACTTGCCAGATGACCTACTGAACCAATGGTTCTCTTGTTATAATCGTTGTCTCAAAAAAAATAGTCACAAAATGTGAGCATTTGAGGGCAGTCTGGAGCCCTTAGTTAATCAACCAGCACAGAGACCTTTTGATTGAAGGACGTCGGCGCGTCCACGCTCAACCTCGTGTGATGCTACACAGTGAGAGAAGCTGAGAAGCCCATCACCTGACTGTAGTGGTCAGGTGATGGGCTTGAACTGCGGCAAAACAACGGAGAAATGGAGGCGTTCATTGTTTACACCAAATGAATGCAGGTGAATTTCTGCACTTACGAAACCTGGCTAAATGCGTTCTTTTAGTCTACATCATCACCCTGACGTGAAAAGATTTGAAGCTGTGCTAACAGGCTGAAAACAGCTTGCCTGCCACGCTTCTGCTATGTTGCACTTTTTGGTACTGTATGGTGCTGCCTGCATTGGTGATGCAGAACTTTGGAGGCAGGCAGACATGCGCCCCCTTGTGCACGTGGGTTGAGTTCTCGACAACATGCAGCATTGGTTGTAGTCAAAAAGACTGGAACTGCATTATACCAAGAGGTTGTTATCCAGTGGTCTGGTTTCTCTCCAGTTCCTTATGTTACTGGCTTTATCTATCATTTAAATTTTTTGGGGGATGACTATCAATTAAAGTTTTTATTTTTATATATTTGGACCAAGTCTTCACAGTCACTATCTGTATATGATTATAATTTTAATGATTTTAAGTGCAATAATAACTTGAGTCTCTTTCATTATGTTCTGATGTTTATGTTCTTATGTTTTAGTCACATCCTACATTTGCTCGCACCTCAGTTCATGCTGTTGAATCTCTGATGCAAACTCTACGGTTGCAGGTCCACCTGCTGACCTGAAGTGTATTTTTGGCTGAATATTTTGGTACTTGCAATATAACAAGCAACAATCTTGATGTATTCATTTTACTAAGCTTCCTTTAAATGCAGCTTCATTTTGAAGAATTGTAAACTACAGGAGTTTTGGTGTGGTATGCCAGAAACAAATGCACTCCAACCCTCCTTCCACCTTGTCTGTTATATCAATGCAATACTTGGTACAAAGAAAGCTGTTTGCTTCGCAGAGTACTTGTAACATTAGAACTGAAACATTTGGATAAACAAGTCAAGGTAGCTTAATTTCTATTTAAGTTTTGTGCTTAAGTGAATTACACTTTTCTTAGCAAATACAAGTTTGCAAATGCTGAGGTGTTTGTATTCACAAGCTGGAACCTTGACTTCCTTTTTGTCATCACCATGTGTGTGAGACCTTAAATCCAGTTTTTTGTTGGGTTTTTTTTTCCCCCAAATTTGGTGGCATTTACTGTCCACATTCAAATGTTACTTGAAATAACCTGATGTACAGCATGTGAAACACTTGATTTTTAGGCCTTGTGTAATAACAAAGAAATGGTGAGTATTAGAAATGTTATAAAAGATTAATGAAAGAACACTTTGATGGTAACGCCATTTAAAAGCTAAATAAAGAACTATGCTAATATCACTGATACCATCCATCTGTATGACCTCTGCTGCATAGTCAGTATCTCCAAAGTCTTAAGAGATTTTCTACTTCAATTTCTCCAGTAAGTCAGATATCCTGGTGTTACAGTATGTTGAAAACAGTTGTACCTATGTACATGCAATTAAAAGCTCAATTACGATGGGAGTTTCATTCAATAGCATTTTTTGAAAACTAGGCACATTGTCGCACTATAAAAAAAAAAAACCTTAACAATTTAAGCTTTTTTTTTAAATTGTAGCTTATTTTCAGTTATTGTAGTTTTAATCATTTAAAAAGCATAACATGAAGGAAGTTGTCAAAATGTTTGAGTTCTGTATTGATTACTAGTATGATAGATTTGTGGTTTACATTGTCATTAATACACTTATGAAATTCTGTATTTTGTATCTGTATATTTCATTCCTGTTAGTACTCTTCAGTAACTACAAAAAGTCTTGAAGTCTAAAAATGGCTTGAATGTATCAAGTGAAGTTGGTGGTAACCAATGGGCACCAGATTGTAATTGCTTGGGGTTAACAGCATATCCATTTTGTGGTGGAGTTATAGTGTTTTGTTTTGGTTTTTTTAATGTCATGTACATGTTGTTTCCAGTCACACTTGACTACATTAATCTGTTCATTTATCCATTTAGACAGAACAAACCGCGAGCTTTAAAAGAACAGCTGACTTTACACAGGGAGGCTACTTATTGTTGTAAGATTTGTCAAAACTAATGAGCCAAATTTTTTGGAACGTTGTGTAAAGGCTGAGTCTGGTCCGAAATGCATATTTCTAAATTTTAGGGCAGCTCCATGAAATTTATTTTAACCTTACCAGAGAGGTTTTGGGTCTTGATGAAGGTTTGCACTCTGAGTGCCCTTCTAGTTGCATTTTGAATGTCTGCTTCAAGGTATTAGTCTCAGGAAGAGGCCTAATTTTTTTTAAATCTTGTAATCACCAATGCTGGTGGTTGTGCTGCATGTTTTCTGATGATCTAGTCATTCACTGATGTTTGGGTGGAGACTTTTAATTGTTCAGTCTGTTGGAAAGCAGTTTCATGTGCTATGTTAAAACGAGTGGAGTAACATACCTGTCATTTACTTTGGGTTTCATACAATCATCTGCCATATCTAACTTGGCAAACAATGTTGTCCACCTTCTCCTCATACTGCTGTGTAATCATATCACTTGTGTATTAATTATTTCCCAGACTTCACATTTGACCTTTACAATACATGATACCAAAATACTGTTGAGATGCCTTCAGTAACTATTACTGGAATGTGCACGAAAGCACTTGTCAGTTAACTTTTCACAATTTTTTTTTCTTTTCTTTTTTTTTTTTTTCCTCTCTCCCCAGTTGCTCTCAGCAGCAGTTATGGTAGTTAGTTTATCTGAATGTATGGCACTTTGTCATCTCCTTTTTTTGGGACCTGAATCCAAGAATGTATTTTGGTTTTGAAATGGAGTTTTTAAATATGTGATGCATATTAATGAGGCCATTTTGCCTTTAATACATTTGCTGTGGCCAAAGGGATCGTCTCATCCTCCCCGTTGTTTAAGTTTGCATAAATCAGCTAAACTGTATTGAGGATCAGCAGTTGTTGTTTTGGCCTGCCCCCATTTGTTCAGGGTCACTACAGCCAAGCCAGTACAGACCACATTGGGATTTGGCACAAGTTTTACACCGGATGCCACTTTTGATGAAACTCCAGCTTTACCTGGAGAAACACGCAGCCCCTGGTCTTCTTAAGAGGTCACCCATGTGAGTACTCATCGGGACCTACCCTGCTTAGCTTCTGAGACCTGCCGGGATCAGGCGTACACAGAGCAGAGCGGCCGCGTTAAGGACGAGCAATTAATGTTGATGCTGTTTTCGACATCT
>CABFOU010308102.1:0-11633 GCA_900660325.1 Opsanus beta
TCTTGCACAAGCAATTGTGAAAATAGAGAAAGAAAAAAAAAAAAAAAAACCAGCAAGTGAAGGGCGTTTTTTTTTTTTTCCCCTTCCATTTTTCATGTGGTGACTAAACGGTGTGGAAGATATCTGCGCCTTTGAAGAATTTCATTCACAAAGCTTAATTGCACAAAGTCATAACTTAATCGTTTTTTGATATTTTGAATCATAAATGTGAAGCACGGCGAGCTTTAAAAAAATCAGCACTAAAGCAGCGGCATCGTAAAGTGGCGTGGAAGGAAAAATGCACCTCACCGTCATGGTTGGCGTTTCCCAGCGTCCACGGCTCATCTGAGTCAAAGTGTGTGTCTCCGCCGATGCCGGGGCCCGGAAAGTAGGCGTGGGCCAGGAAACCACCCTCCCCATCAAATGGAGAGCTGTCACCATGGAAACCAGAGGCAAAGAAGATCATGATGTCGGCCTCTTTGCCCTCGTTTTTGATCTCTGAGTATGGCACTTCCTGGAAGGAAAATTGGAAAAGTGGAAATGGATCAAACGGGAATGTTGTGAATGGACAGTTTGCTTGCCGTAACTGGAAGGTGTCGTTAAAACAGGTCAAATCTGACAAGATTCACGGTGAGTAAAGGCCCCATTCTCGCTTTCATGGGCATGCATCCCGGAAGCTCACAGGTTAAAACCTTGTCCTTACTTTGGAAAACCTTAGAGGGTCCCAGAGGGCGCCTGTGATGAGCCGGAATATTCCGTCACTGTCCCATGGTCTTGATTTAAAACTGCGGTTGAATTTTCAAGATGCTCAAAATATTCTTTCCCCCCCAACACAACCATTGATATATCAAAGCGGGTAACTCAGTGGGGTAAGGAATTGGGTGACCAACATGTGGACCTGGATCAAGTTCGTGGATATGCTACCCCTGTATGACCGGCCTTGTCTGGGCAAGTAACCTGCAATTGACTGGTGTTTGTTCCAGAGAGAGGTGTAGACTCATCTGTCTCACTCAACGGAACCACCAAAGGGCCTCTGGGCCTATGCAGGACTTACTTCTCAACTTCTTCTTCCTTTAATATACTTCGGTAATCCTTTGCAATTCCATGGCGCCTGGAATGCTGATGTACCATAACATCACCGGGAGGTTTCTGGAAGTGCCACAGCTGTGCTAATGTTACTCTACAGGCCTGCTGCTGTTATCTTTGTATATACTTCATGGTACAAACCCAACAGGTTGCATCATCACGCCGAGTGCTAGATCACGTTCATAAGCACCCGTGATCCCGACGTGCTGGTTTGACACAGCAAGCTTCCTCATGTCCATGAAAGTCAGAACGGGGCTCAATAATGTAGAATTTTCTCTGACCTCGAAGGAGAGCGGCGTGACGGTCTGCCACACGTTGAAAGCTTGGCGGATCGCTCTCTGGGTGTCCTTCTCTCCCACTTTTGGGGTGAAATTAGATATGCTGTCGGACATCAAAGACAGGTTACTTACACTGAAAAACTAAATACAATATGTGGAACAATAACCAACACCAACTTTTTAAAGGGGGTAAACCATTTTGATATTAGCATAACAGATTCATGTGGGACTTTCCAAATATTATGTCAACATAAATTTATGAGGCAAAGTTTATTTAGAACAGAGAGCAGGTGGATGAGTGGATAAGGAGCTGGTCTGCCAATATGTAGGCCTGGGTTCAAATCCCGCTCATTCTTTCTGTCTGTGTCCTTGGACAAGACACTTAATCTACATGGTCCGAGTCCGCCCAGCTGTAAATGGGTACCGCCTTCCTCTGGGGAAGTAACCTGCATCGAACTGGTGCCTCGCCCAGGGCAAGACGTAGGCTCTCATCTGCCAGATGCTTCGGCACCAACGGGTCTCACGGCCTATACAGGTCTTACTTCTTTGAAGAACAGAAGTCACAAAGTGCTTAATTTAAAAGAAAACTAGAAAGCACTCAGAGAGTGCATACCTCCACCAAGGCTAAGTATTGCTTAAAACCTCTTCTGGATCCTGGATCCAACATATGCTACGAATCAAAATAAAATCCTCTTATTCTAGAACATCCATCTGCTCACCAAATATCATCAACATCCTCTCACAACTTTTTGAGATGCTTTTGCTATGTGCCAAACATTCCTCTGGATCTCAGTTCCAGAATACGTTCCGGAACGCCTTCTAAAACGGATTCACTTATTCCCTGGAACACTATCTGCCCACCAAACGTCATGGAAATGCATTCAAGACTTTTTGAGTTGTCCTGCGAACAGACAAAACAAAGAAACAGACGGGAAAACATTACCAGCTTGGCGGAGCTAATAAAGAGTTAATATCACAGTTAAAACATGATATAAATAAATGTAAGGCTGCACAAACAGTTCTGGAGCTTCTTGTTAAAGGTTTCAACAGCATCCACAGATCTTAAATCCAGTTGAGGTGCACACCACAGTTTGGGGGCAGCAACCTCAAAAGCAAAGTCACTTTTGGTTTTCACCAACAGACTTTGGTCAGAGGACCTCAGAGACCTGCTTGTTACTTAAGTCCAACAATCAGTTTTCCTGGTTTTCAGAGTGTAAGTCTTTGGACCCAAGCCAATAAATAAATAAATAAATAAGACCTCTTATCCAAACCTGGAACTAAAATATTATTTTCAACTGTAAGTTGTGCTTTTCAAGAAATTGCTACCCTGCCAAAACCTTCAGGATCCAAAAATTCAAGAACCGTAAAACTCTCAAATTCTAAATTTTTGTACATAATACTAGGAGGTCAAAGCTTTGCCTGACAAAAAAAATAAAAAATAAAAAAATCATGCATTTCTGACATTTATAAAAGCCTTTTTTTTTTCTTTTTTTTTTTTTACTGAAGTTTGGGTTTCAAGTAGGAAGTATAGCAGAAGCCCTGAAATGCTCACATCGCCCGCAAGATGGCGACAAAAGCTGCTCAAATGTGCCGCAAGGTCTTGACTGTTTATTCACTTAAGGAGTTAACTTTTGGCGAAAATAAGAAGGGCTGACAGCCAAAAATCAACTTACAGTTGTGTCGCTTGTCCTTATGGGCAATTAGTGGTACTATAATGAAATTGGTTTCTTTTGAATTAATTCTGTTTTGCTTCAGATGTTGGTTTGGCACAAGTTTTACTCCAGATGCCTTTCCTGACACAACGTCAGATGTTCAAGGAGAATATGTGACCTCGAATTGGGGACCTTCTCGCGTGAAGGCAAGCGTACTAACTGCGTGCGCCACCGTGCCCGTTGGACACTCAAATTGTTTTCTGAAAAGAGAGGCCCAGTCCAAAAGTAACCTGAGGTTAATATAGCTGGAGGACATTTGGACCCAATTTAAAATCCAACAGACCAGATCAGAGCCAGAATGATGGAAAACACAGGCACACAGCGACAGCGGCGTAATGTGCCGTGGCGCGCTGCTCATTAGCGAGCAGAGGAAATTAAAAAGGGCAGCAACAGGTCTGGCATTACATTGATTGTAACTCCAAATTAACTCATCAACTTTATCAAATATCACACAGAAAGAGCAGCTTATCACATATGAAGGAGACATTAATTCATCTAAATGCCACCAGATGCCGAGAATTCCGATATTCTCCGCCTGAAGCCACAGTGACAATTTCGTGCGCGTGCCACGGCCTGCAGACACGGCAAAGGGGAAAAGTGTGCGTGACATTTACATAATTAATCTCTTTTTCATGCTCAATCTCTCGCTCTTTATCTGCCGGGTTTGACAAAGTGGATCAGCTGCTTCTCGATCAACGTTTTGTGACTGAGTGATCTGATCAGATAGGACGGCTTCGTCAGACTGATTCCACCTAAAGGCTGTCACAGCACATTTCACAACAACATTTCACTTTTGTTCATCACAAGACGTATCTCGTGTCTCTGAGAGACATCTGGAAAGAGCTTGTGGAGTCCTGAGGTCGTGAGGTGTTTGATGATGCCGACATCTCTGCAGGAGACTCGAGGTCCAAGTCTTTGGGGTCATGGTGTTTCCTGTCTGGCTACATGGTTGTGAGACTTGGACGCTAACCAGTGTCCAAAGGCAACAACTGGACGTCTAGAACGACAGTTCTATCTCGAGGATCAATAGCCCACTGGTCTAAAACACACCGTGTAAATCCGTTTGGGGCACATTTCCATCCAGGAGGCGCATATTCTGAGCAGAGAAGGACTTGATTAATGGTCCACATTATTCGAAGGTCTGCTGTGAGCGTTCTGTTGACGAAGCATCGACAAATCAGAGTGTCGCCCGTCATCCTCTTTGAACAGGAGTGCTGCACTATCAACCTGACTCGTGGGAAGGTGTGCAGAGGTTTTGTGGAGAGGAAAATGGTTGTGCACGGACAGGGTGAGCACGCTCGTGGGCGTGCTCGCCAACAGAACACAGCGCTGGGAATTTGCCGTGACAGTTGGAACGAACACCTATGTGAATGTGGCCCTACGTGGCTGACGAGTGCTCACTGACCACCGTGCATGGGTGTGCACGTAAGGTGCAGCTGGACTCAGACGCACCTCACATGCATGTAGTATTTTTTTAAAGGCCGTACGTCTGTCTTTAACTGTCCCGCACACTTTCATGCGCTCTCCCACAGCTGGAGTGAGGGATATTTGTCCATTACAAGGTTTACATTTCAAACCATGTTTAATGTCCAGACTCCCTAGAATAACTCCCATTTGTCCACAATGCTCAAGCTGCAGGTAGGGACAAACTAGAGTTACCGCCCCACGTGCATGGCGAGCAGGGTATTATAACTGTTCCTGTGTGTTTGAACAAAATAACTAAAAAAACAAAAACGGCTGAATGGATTTTAAGCAAACTTGGTGAGAATATTACTTGGCTTAGTGCCTCCATATCTTTAAGTTTTGGAACAGATCGGTCAAAGATTAAGCGAAATATAGCCCAAAAACATGTTTACCACAATGTCTCTGCTACCAATGTGGCCAGAGATTTGTTCAAAAGCTCATACTGATTTGGGATCGTTATAACTGACATCATGATGAAGTCAAAATATGAAGTCATATAATCATAAAAAAAGAAACACCTTACATGCCAAGTATGCATCAGCCCTCTGATGCTTTTAGTTAAAGTTGTTTTTACAATAATTATGACATTTATTTGAGTTTTCTGTTCTAAATCAGTTTCATGTTCCTGTTATTTCTCTTAGAAGATGACATATGACCCATTCAGATTTTACTGAAATTTTCTTTTTGGTGGAAGGACTATGGGGAAAGTAGAAAAAATCTTTAATTTCTAGGTCCCCAAAGCTTTTTTTTTTACTCTGGCCTCGATAAGAGCAAATTTCTTGAGAGCTAACACTGGACTTTTTTTTTCTTATTTTTGAAAATTAACTTCTGAAAATGAAATATCTCGGAACACCAATAACTTCCCAACTTCATTTTCACTGATGTCAATCTGCGGTGAAAGCAGTTTCGCTAATTTGCAAAATGTCAGTGTGCAGTTGAGGGCGTCACCTATAGGGGGCACTGCAAATCTAATATTTGAGGGATTTCTGGACTGTGGCCTAGGCTAGCTTATGCATGACATGAGTCCATTAACAAGCCCAATACTTGCTCATGTGAGTTCTGATTTTAATGAGCTGCTATTAGCAAACAAAATTTTACACGGTTTAGATTTACTTACACCTTATGTACCAGCTCAGGCTCTGCGCTCTCAAGACAAAGGACTGTTGTGTGTTCTGAAGGTGAAAAAGAAGTCGGCTGGTCACAGAGCCTTGTCTTTTCGTGCGCCTTGTTTGCGCCCAGTTTTGTTTAAGTCTCGATTAAAGACTCATTTGTTTTCTGTATCATTTAATTGATCTGACGTATCAGCGTTGTTTTGCACACTGTTGTTCTTAATTTTTATTGTTTTGGAAAATGTTTTTATTTTAACCATTTTACTGTTGGTTGGGGTGGCCAGAGGACTGGTCCGTTGATTTGTGAAGCATCTGAGCTGAGAATGTGATCTTTTTTTTCTTGTATTTAATCTGGTATTATGTTTGCATTTCTAGTAGCAACATGTAACACTGCCCCCCAGTGGAAACTTAGAACTGTAAAGGCGTACAACCATGCAACCATCTCCATCTGCTGGTGGTGACAACATCAATGTGCATCCATTACTGATTCCAGTGCGTGCAAACCATACCGAGAAGTCGGTTTTCCGGGGTCATTAAAGTATTGGTCCAAACCTTCATGATGGATTATGCATGGATCTATACCTGTAGTTAAGCACTCAAAAATGGTAGCAACAGCAGTGAGACTTTTTTTCCCGCACTGGGTGATGCATGTTCATGCAGCTCCGGGAGACAAATGAGGCAGAAAGGTCATTACACAGTAATTGCCAGAGAGGAGACTCGCCATCCATATCTATTTTTTTCTTTGGCCGAGGGGAAGAGATATTATTACATGTTTTATCAGTCACTTCATATACTGTGAGTAATGCTAGCGGTGCCTGTCAAACCTTCAGTGTAATTTTCTGACAAAACAGAGAAAATGAGTGCGAAAAAGACAGAGCGAGAGAAGGAGGAAGAGGGTGTTAGAGGACAGATGAAGTGATTGTCAAATGCAAACACCGGGGATAGAAAGAAAAGCCCGGACAAAAGAGCAGAGCCGAGGAAAAAGCGACGGGATAAGACAGAAAAGTGAGCGGCTGAGATCATTTCACACAATCTGCTTCTCAGCAGGGGGGGGGGGCAAATGCTTTGTTCCCATCTGGAAAACACGTTACGGAAACAAACATCACAGAATGGTCGGAATTCTGTCTTCAAGAGAGCACAACAACTTATGATGCAAATGAGCGAGGCCGTCTGCAAAACGAAGTCGTCCAAGTGTTGACTGCGCTTTCCGCAGTTTATTACGGGTAGTCGGCTCCCGTGTCGTGCTGTGATGCGCGTGCTCCTTCTCGGTAGTGATGGCGTAAACAGAAAACATGATTGAAATGATCAAAACAAGAGAGTCTGAACTGCAGAGTCTGAATGCAAAAAGATAAAAAAAAAGTTTTGGTTATTGCACCACTGCAGCCAGTTTTTGATGACGACGAGCTCTGAGAGGAAAACAGAATTTACACGTACAAACAGCTGTTTTCTTTTAGAAGTATTTTGATGTGAAGAATTCCAGCCGTGTGCTTCAACAGTATGGATAAAACACACATTTTGAAATATATATTTTTGTAGCAGTAATGCAAGCGAAAGTGCTTTAAAAGACAAAAGATGTTATATCTACAAATCAGCCACTAATGTCACAGTCTTCATCCAACCACTAGGGGGCCGACATATCCACATCAAAGTTTCCAATGTGAAATTTGAATGTTTTTAATTGCATGGATGATGAGCCAAGTCTGGGAGCACATGCTGGCACCATGTGGCGCCGCATCCACCTCAACACAGAACCGCCTCGGGTCCTGGATGCCAACCACCTCGGCAGAAAACTGGTCCATCCCCACATGTAGAAAGTAATCATCAATCTGCTGCAGCTAGGTGAAGCATGGGCACGCCCTTGATCTCCAGCGGCAAGGGTACTCAACACTACAGCACCTACGTGGTGGAACATGCACAAAGAAATGCACCACATGTCCAAAATGTCAATGTTCACATACCCTCACAATGCAAGTCATAGTTCTCATGTGAGTCTGTTTAAGTCATGATTGTTTGACACAAAGAGCCATTCCAGTGGTACCCAAAAATCCTCCGTCCTCTGGAGAGAGCTAGTACCATGGACATCCAGTCGTCACCTTAGGTCACTGGTTGGCATCCAACTCACACAACCATACAGTAAGACAAGAAGAACCAGGGCACTAAAGACACAAAGATAACAGCATCACCAAACACCTCTGTTCGCTGACCTCAAGACTCCTTAAGCTTCAATCTCAAAGGCTGAGGACTCAGAGGAACGTCACTGCAGAGAAAAGTGAATGTCCGACAAGTTCAATACTTTCACCGCATACAGATATACTTCCCAGGCCGAAGTCCAGATAGTCCACTGCATGGTGGCACCCACGTCCAAAACTGAAGTGGGCACCTGGAACATTCTTTCCCTGAGCACAGAGCCATCTCTCAAAATTTTGACATGACAGCTGTCAGGTCAGGGTTTTGTGGTAACATCATACACTATTAGTACAACAACTGCACTATGTATGGACAGAAGAAATGGACATCATACAGGCTTCTCATTCATGGGGCATTAAAAAAAAAAAAAAAATTCTAGATGAGAGCTCCTTCTAGATCAGGAGTTCTAACATTGGGAAGGAGGTCACAATAGAACCACTGCTCACTTTGTGTTGAAAAAAACAGGACAGGTGGTTCTGCCACCTGATTAAGATGCCTCCATTTGGAGGGTTACTGGCCAACTTCAACTCAGAGTTAGGCAGACGCAGAATATGATGAAGGGATGACATTACTGTCTTGGGTATGCTTTTGGATCTCACAAGAAGAACTGGAGGATGTGGCCGAGGAGAGCAACAACTGGTCTAACTTTGTTAGTGTACTGCTGCCACAAGTCAGCCTCAAAGAAGAAGCGGATGCTAAAAAGATGTAAACATTAAAAACAGGAAAACAAAAGCTGAAAGTAAAAATCGGAGACCATAGTCCGCCGGGATCAGGCGAGAGTTTCTGTGCCAAGTGGAGTCCAAGTATCTCGGGGTCTTGTTCAAGAGTGGGGGTAAGATAGAGTGTGAGAGCAACAGATGGATTGGGGCTGTGTCTGAGGTCCCGCGGACACTGTACCAGATCATCGTAGTGAAGAACGAGCTGAGCCAGAAGGCGAGACTCTCCATTTACCAGTCGATTTACGCTCCTATTCGCACCTATTTCTCATGAACTTTGGGTAATGACCGAAAGAACAAGGTCATGGATACAAGAGGGAGAAATGAGATTCCTCCGTCGGGTATCTGAGCTTACACTCTTGGACAGGGTGAGACGCTCGAATATCTGGGAGGGACTCAGAGTAGAGCTGCTGCTCCTTCACATCGAAAGGAGCCAGCTGAAAATACCCCCTGGTCATCTCATCAGGGAGGTCTTCCAGGCAAGGGCAGTTGGAACGAGGCCCCAGAGAAGACCCAGGACACACTGGAGGGATTATATTTTCCAGATGGCTTGGGAATGCCTCAGGATGCCCCAGGAAGAGTGAGAGGACTTGGCCAAGGATAGTGAAGTGTTGTTGCTTGGTCTACTGCCACTACGACCTGGACCAAGATAAGAGGTAGAAAATGAACGAATGAAAGTAGAAACAAGAAACGTTGGAGCTAGTCCACACACAGATCTGGTGCTGACTGTGGCCTTTAAATACCTTCTTATCCATTCTTTCATTCTGCTTTAACTATTGCATTCTCTTGTATATGTTGTCCCATATTTGCCCACCTAGTAGACTTCATGTTTCTCCCTTTGGGTTTTTTTTTCCCCTTGTGCTGTGCTACAATACAAACATAAAACAAGAGATTTCCTTTAAGCCAGCACTGGACAGAAGAGGTTTCAGCTCTGATTTGAATGAGCCTCGCAATGTGGCAGGCTACAGGCTTTCTCAGCTTTTACTCCAAATAAAGTTGGTGTTGAGTCGCAATACTGCTTCCCTGTGCTCTCTTTTTCAGGGTCGTAAGGTCACATGGGGAAGATGAGACCATTACCAAATGATCAAAGAGGTTTGGAGGGTAAAACGCTTCTTTGACTGTCGCTGATCAAGGCTGTGCATCTGGACTTGGAATTGGTCCCCGTGCTCCGGACTGTGGATGTCCACTGCTCCTACTGGTTGGATTGTTTCTGAGCACAGTTAGGAGGGGTTGAATGCAGAGAACAAAACTGGTTGGATGTCATGCAGAATGACAATAAAGGCTTTCTTCTTACCACAGTAGCAGATGGGAACCGAACCCTTACCCGAAACACTTCACTGCTGTGTAAACCAGCATCCAGCACAGGACTTTTCAAACTGGGCTAATGTGCTCAGTGTTGTTTTGTGTTTGTTCAAACTTAAACACTACCATTTTGAACAAACTCAGCATTAATTGGCTGTTTGTTGTAAACGTCCTAGTTGTTGCTGTTAAAATTCAAGTCACAATCATCAACCATCAACACACAGTTTTCAGTGAATAATTTAAGTTTGCACGTTTCGCACTTTCTTCTTCGTACCGAAAGCTGTGATTTTAATTTGAACAAATCTGAGGAGTTTTTAGGCTGTCCCATCGCTGATTAATGTGGCACGTCTGCTCAGTGAGTCTGTGGGGCTGTCGTCACTTGTCGATGTAGTTGCGTATAATTTGCAGGAAAGGCGGACGTCGTGGGACTGAAGGGGATTACTTAAGAGAATGCTAATGTGTTTGGACTGAGTTTGCTGTTTTAGCTAATCTCAAAGAGCCACACTGTCTCTTAAAGTGAAGCAAAATTCAATTTGAGCCGTTTTACACATCAGACTTGATTGACGGGTTGTTGTTCTGCTGTATAAAGCCCGTAAGCATGGGCCGAAAGACAAATTCAAGCTTAAGTCAGGGGGGAAAGCAGCGTTCAGGCAGAAATAAAAAAAAAAAAAAAATTCCACTCAGTCATATTTTAGACCGTGAATTTTAGTCAGGGTGGTAGTGGGTTAAAGGTCAGGAAAGGTTTATCACACTTAGAACAGGGAAGACGTAGATTTCTGTGGTGTGGAAAACCCATTTCCCACGTTACTATATACTGACGAGGAAACGGGTTGTGACAAAGCGGTGATTTGGGGATGAGACCAGGATGCTATAAGCTACTGTGACTGAAGAGGCAGGCAGTGGACCATATAGTTTCATTTATCGTGGGAGGAAGGGTGAGAAGATGGAAAACCAAAGCATTTGCCTGCTCTAACCCAGGGCGCCCTGGGCTAACATCGGTAAGTTTACCATAGACAAATAATACTTTTCTGGAGAAGGCTTTAACAAAGTAGACTTCAGTGAATTTGCCCTTTGTCCTTTTGAGCCCAAAATCAATACACTCCTTGGGGACACAATGTCAAACACACAGACCGAGTTTGGTGACAATCATGCAATTAGGAAAGAAAGTTACACAGCGCTCACACGCTCCACTGACCTTGACCGTTGAACTTTTGACCTCAAAAATCAATTGGTTTCTTGGCGTCACTTGGGGGTTTCTCAGAATGCAAAAGATGGAGAACCACAACCTACTTTTTCTTGGTCAGGCTCAAAACGTCTCACTCATCCCCTCTTATGAATGACTTCACAATGAGGTCACGCAGAAGTCATGTGATGATGTCATACACAGTCAAAAGCACCATTACAGATATAATGTATATTTACCGTAATTTCCGGACTATAGAGCGCACCTGAATATAAGCCACACCCACCAATTTTACAAAGAAAAAAGAATTTGTACATATATAGGCCGCACTTGTCTATAAGCCGCAGGCGTCCATGTTGTAACACCAGATATTTACACAGAAAAATGTCACACAGAAAGATTTTTTAACTTTTAATTAAATACGTACCGAAAATGCTTTTTTCCGAATGTGGAACACGTAAATATTGACGAGCATGGCATCGAGCGCGCGCACGGAGTCACGTGGTGCCCCTGCTCCACACGGAGGCAAAACTGAGGCAAGACTGTGGATAATGGTTTAATTTAATCGTGTGCAGACAGAATTCGCCTCATGCCTGTGGAAACTGGAACAACGTGGC
>CABFOU010308112.1:0-11296 GCA_900660325.1 Opsanus beta
AAATTTAAAAAATATGTTTGTAAAACTCTGCACTCTGCTCGCTGTGTCGGTCGTCACCGCGCTGTGACACACTCAAACACACTGCCACGCTCCCCCCTCCTCTAGAGTGGAAACAAAACACAGAGGAACAGACACAGGGACTCGCTGCCAGGAGAAAAAGTAAGTCCATTCAGCTGCTCCCTTGTTTTCACTCGGGGTTGCCACAGCAAATCCAAGGTAGATCTGCATGTTGAATTGGCACAAGTTTTGCACCGGATGCCCTTCCTGACGCAACTCCACATTACATGGAGAGATGAGGCAGGGGTGAGGTTTGAACCAGGAATCTTCCGCACTGAAACCAAGCGCACTAACCACTTTGCCAGGAGGAAAAAAAACAAAAACAAAACAAGAACAGAGACGTTATTCTAAAAATTGATTTTTGAATGTTTTGAATGCGGTAAATTTTATATCTTGCATCCAGCCTTGATTTTTCATCAGGACGGTGTCAGCGTGAAACCTGCCTTTTTGCAGCCCGATTGACGGAAATCTGTCGTAGCGACGGAGAACTTTAATCCCTGCAATTGGACTTTTGTTGTTGTTTAATACATCATATTTGCAATTATATGCACAGAGTTTAAGTACTTTGTTAATTCTGGTATTCAGATCGGGGGGCATCGTTTTGTGAGTTGCACTCATGAAGCCAATATAGAGTATGATGCATTAATTAAAAACAATAGTCCAATTATCCAATTTTTATTATTTAAGATATTGAACCAGAAATATTTTCCTTCATGCTCATCGTCATTTGGTGTGCTACCCATGTGAGAAATTTTATTGAAATCCACCAAACTGTTTAGGAGTTGCACTCACAAACTTTATGGACACATGGACTCCTGCCAAACCCAGATTTTTTGGTTACAAGGGATTATAGTTAGAAAAGTAATCTATAGTAATTATAGATTAAATATAATTCTTCAGCCAAATGACACAGGCATCAATACTGATCAATGGCTGAAACACTGAGTGTAACCATCTAAGAATAAAAAATAAAACAAAAAACTGCCCAGCAAAAACAACCAACAGTTCAAGTTAAACCAAGTCAAGTATGAGAGCATGCGAAGTGCCGCACTTCACCACATCCACAACACCATGGGACCGTCTTGATCCAGGACAATTGCAAACCCAGACACTCCGATTCCTAACTTAGCTTCTCAAGTGCCGCAATCAAAGTATCCATTGATTCAGCAAAGATCACAGCATTGTCTGCCAAGTCAATGTCCGTAAACCTTTTGATGCCAACAAAGGCACTTAAATCACTGGTTTCCACAACCCTACCCAACAACCAGTCCATCCAAGCACTAAACAGTGGAGGAACCATCCAAGAACTGAACAGTGAAGGAACCAAAAGTCACCAGAACAACATTTTGTATATGCATATATATTTATTTATTTATTGTTGCCATATGGCACTGTATTTTATGTGTGTGTACCCTGGGCATGGTTTCTGCATCTGAGACTATAGATAGTCCTCCATACTGCAGATAATCCTTTTTTGCGGGGTTGGTGGCCGGATTAGCATTTTGAGCTGCCATAAAAATACCTCGCACAGCTAATCGGGGAAAAAAGAAAGATTCTTGTTTCTACTCTCAGTGGGAATAACTCTGCCACTGCCTTGCACCGAAAGGTGGCACGCACTATGAAAGGAATGGGGGAAAGCCATCTGCAGCCTCATCTCCCGACAAGAAGAAACCACAGGAGCGCACCAAGGGTCTTGCCTGTGGAGGATGGCGGCTGGTGCGGTGCTGAGAGGTTGTCCACTGTTGTCCAAACCTGAGGCGGCTCATGCGGATGAGCACCTGGAACACCCTTTCACTAAGTAAGACTATCTTCTGGCAACGGTTCAGCTGCAACAAATCTCCAAAATACACTACTTACGTAAAGACCCACAGAGCCATCTTAGCTTTGGCATGTAATATAAACCATTAAATTTAGAGATGACCCACTTTTTTTTAATGATTTGTGTAATACTGCAACCTCTTTCATTCAATTTAGAATAAATAAATATACAGGCACGGATTGCAAAATATGAAGATTTATCATTATGCTCCCCACAAACAAAAACTTGGGTGATATACAGGAATCACCCTGTCCATCCCAGAGTTTCATCTAGACCGTTGCAAGCCGGTACCCATAAGTGTTGTAGGTTATGATGATATTTACTGCTGATTCTGCATATTACTACTGTATTTATGGACAAGTCAAGACCAAGACAAGACCCAAGTTCTACCACTTGAAGAAAAGTTTTTCCAACATATCTGCCTGTCCGTCCATCTGTCTGTCCATGAATGCTGTAAATGCCACTCCTGGTAAACCATTTGGACATCAGTGAAACACCATATGAAGATCTGTGTGAAGGGAAATAATTCCGGTCTGACATCTTGAATGCGAGATAATTGGAATTATGTGTTTAACTGATGCACCATATGATACTGACTTCGTAAGCGCAACTCCTCCTAAACACCTTTATGGATTTAAATGAATCTTCACACAATAGTAGCACACTATATGAAGATGCGTATGCAGGAAGATAATTCTGGTCCGACATCCTCAAGCAGTGATAACTGGACTTTTGTTATTGCTTAAATACATATCTGTCAATTGCATTTATTGGGGCTGAGTTTGTTAATTCTGGCATTTCGTCACAAAACATTTACTACAGCCCTGATTGTGAGAAAACTACTGTCAAGTTTCTTGTGCAGACCTTACCTGTCGACAGGCTGTTGTTGAAGTGACTGCGGTGGAGAATGGCTCTGAGCCTAAAAACACAACCAAACACACTACTGGTGAACTTCTTTGTTCTTTTACATTTACTACTGTAGGAAGCCACTATTACTGTCGCTATTGTACAAAGGTCTCCGACATCATGGAATATTTTGTTATACACTCACACAGGCAATCTTGAGAAGGTACCAGAATTCTCTCTGTCTCTTCATTTGCATCTGCATGACTGCTGACTCTGCAGTTTTTATGTTGTCCACTGCTCTCTCCAACTTAGGGAACAAGTCCACAATGCGTCTCTTGCACACCAGAATTGTACTGCAAAAGAATAAAAGAAAAAACAGAGAAGTAACTATGCATGTGTGTGTGTAAGGGGGGATTATACAGCAAGAAATATAAAATGCATTCTCTGCCACGCTGAATTCTGAATGTTTATTGTCAAAGTACCTCAAGTGAGTGTATAAGTCTTTTAGCACTCTGTCCTGGTTCTGGACTGTTTGAAGTATGATCTTCACCATGTCTGAGCTGTCACTGTAGCCATGTGGAGGGTCAGGACCTGTATGAACCACAAACGCTGAAGACAATTCACATACAAACACATGACAACCTCATGTATCAACACACATGATGACCACTTTGACGTCAGAAGCTAACTTTTGCATTTGGATTTCAGTTGCTTGTAGAGCTCGATAGCCTTTTCCTCACTGGAAAGAAACACAAAGCTATTTTCAGTATGCGTTAATCATTTTATAAATGACTAATTAATGAGTGTAAGTCTGAGAAATACTGACAGCTGCTCCATCACGTCCCCTTGTCTCCTCGCAAATGGACTCCTCTGCAATTCCACGATCTCAGAATGTAGCGCCACAATCTCTTCATCCAGATATCCAACATCTGCATCCTGCAAAATCCCCGCAGCATGCCTCCTGTTTCAAACTGCATGCAAAGTGGACAAAAACTCTGGAGCAATTTCACAATTTCCTACCTTTGTAAACCCATCAGCTTTCTCTTCATTTTCCTGCCAGGTCTTTAGCATTTTTTCCGAAGCTGTATTAAAACGCACAACAGCACAGAGTTCTCGTCTGTTTGGACAAAATTACATATTTGCCTCGTAAAAATCTACTCACAGATGCCAGTTTGTCTCTGCTTGGTGTACTGCTCGAGGTCATGCTGGATACTGGTCTTAAAGAAGGACAGCTTGGCTCGGAGCTGCTGCGACTGGGAGAAAAGGAGGTTCTTGTACCGCGTTAAGTTGGTGTTGTACCGCAGCAAACTCAGCCTGGACATGAACAAACAAACAAAGGAATATCTGAGTGTAGTGTACATTTGCCTGCGCATTTTAGCATTTGTGTGGACATACATAGCAGCTCTCTGTCCTTGGTACAGGCGTATGTAGTCCTCTTTCAGCCCACAGATGTAGCTGACTGCTTCTCCCCAAACCTTCCTCAGCGCAGACAGTGGGAGCTGGGTCTTTGTCTCCCTAACTGAGACATCACATAGTGCACAATATGCATCCACGATTACTGTGACACCAACAGAGGGTGAATGAGGAAAACCTTTGGGATGTGATTCTCAAGACTTAGTTATACACTTCACCTATGAAGTTGACACTGTCTGGGAGAGGTCTGGCGGTCAGCGGTCCAGAGTACTTGGTCAGGTTTTTATCGAAGAGGAAGACTATGGAGCTGTCCCACCCTCGCTGAAAGCAGAGAACAGACTTTTTTTTTTTTTTATACAACTGCTCATTTGCTTATTTACATTTAGTCCACAGTTTGTTTTTAAAGTTTCTCAAGAGCATCCAGGAACAATATGTTAAACTAAAACACATTATTTAAATCTGTACCTCTAAAAACGCATTCCAGCAAGATTCATATGACCTGCAACATCAAAATAATTATGGTGCACAACTGGCTGATATTTTTAAAATATGGTGACAAAAACATTCTGGACTGTCCAACAATGCATACTTGTGGCCGGGGCTGTTTGTCATTATGTATCGTAGAGTGCGTGTGTGTGTGTGTGTGTATCACTTACCAATCCATCTGGTAGACAGTGTGCTGGCGGTCTGCGAGGGTCGAGGGAGATTCCCGTCTCCAACAGCAGCTCTTGACTCAGCGGGGCTATGTGAGTCTGAGTGTGAGTCTCCAGACGTTGCTGCAGGGAGTGTAAGCTCTCTTCAGCATCCAAAACCAAAGAGTGCAGCTGGGCCGACGTCATGTCCAACACGTGAATCACCTAGGAATCAAAGACGCTAACCACTGGGTCACTTCACATTTAATAACTTATCCCGTGCATTACAAAACTGCTCATTAAAAACGTAAATCTGGGTGCAAGTGGAGTTAAGCTGGTGCTGTTAACCTTCATTTTGAGAATATTCTGCAGAGCGGTGTAACAGAACGGCTTGTTTGTGTCAGGATCCAACCCTCCGCCACGTGCTGCAGGATCCCACAGTAACAGCATCTGCAGAAGGGACTCAACAGGCTCCAGCAATGGTCTAAACACACACACACACACACACACACACACACACGCTTGCATTAGAACAAAGAATGGCTGAGTTTAGTAACTCCAAGTTTGTTTGTTTTTTATCTACCTGCTGAGATTGTTGGGATATGGGAGGTGTGTGGAGAATCTGACTTCTCCATTCATATCCTCCACTGCCATGATGTCTTTGGGACCTTTGTTCTTCACTTTACTTGTCCTAAAAAACAAAGCAGGCAAGCACGCAACAAGAGCAAAATGACATGCTTATAAATGTAGATGTTGACTTTTCCCCAAATTCAGCAATAAACATCTCTAGAAGATCAAAGATGAGCAAAGCAGCTGACAGATACTCAACAATTTTAGGTTGATCATTAATATCTGAATGGAAATTACAACCTCGCACTCTTAAATCCCCAAATCCAGTACATTTTCCAATCACAGTGTGCAATACTCAACAATTTTAAATGAAGCCTGCCATCACTTGAACACCTTCACAATACTCGCTGTGTGAGAAGGGCTAAAAACATCATCTGGGATATCGCTCATCCCGAATGTCATTTTTTTAAGATTCTCCCATCAAGCAGGTGCTAAAGGTCAATCTGTACACACATAAAGGGATTAAGAAGTATCTTTTTTTTACAACTGCTATGAACCTGTTGAACTCTGTTATCTCATCAGTCTGAGATAACCTCTCGCTGTACATGTACAATAAGCTACGCTGGTAATGTGCAATACACTATGTACACTTGTGCAGTAACAATACATGCTGGTTACTTGAACAATTAACACAGTATATGGCAGCTTGCAAATATTTTGATTCCCCCCGTATTACCGCTCTATTATGGCTGTGGACTTTAAATGCACCTCTGGGGTTGTCACTAAGTAATTTTGGTTGTGTTACACAATGTTAATAAAATGGTTGAACCTGAACTATTTTATTGAATGTAACACTGCAAAATTTTGATTTCACAGCAAGCTTGAGCTTGAGATTGTCCTTAAAAAACTGCAGAAACACTAGTTCTTCTCATTCTCAAAGTATATTTCAAGAAGAATACAGGATACAGAATCTAAAGGTTGCTTCCCAGCACAGATTCTACATGCACTTCATCCTTGCTTTGCCTAACTCAAATTAAAGAAAAGTAGGTGACTCACCACTGTACCGGCTGCATGTGGTGTAAAAAGGGCCGGAAGCCACAAGTGCATTCAAAAATCACTGTCCCAAAGCTCCAGTAGTCCACAGTTACAGTGTAGGGTTTGCTCTCAAAAAGCTCGGGAGCCTGGTAAACATGCACAAAGATTTATTAAACAGAGGTGAATGAACAAGACATTTGCACTGTAATGGTACTGTTACGTTGCTTAGTGAAACACACCAAAGTCCTGCAGGACTTACTAGATACTGTAGAGTTCCAACAAAGGATGTGCAGAGACTACCTTGGTCTAGGTCTTTTGCATAACCCAGATCTATGATTTTATGAACAAGCTAAAAGAAAAATAATTGCACAGTGTCAGCAGCACACAAAGATCCACATAAACAATGACAAAGTAGAATTTCAGAGGCTGCCTGATAGTATGAATCAGCTTCACCTTCCCATTAAGCTCCTGGAGAACTATGTTCTCTGGCTTTAGGTCTCTGTGGATAATCTTATTTTCATGCAGATACTGGATACCAGAACCTGTGCAGATTGAAAAAAAATAAATTCATCTGTGGCATCCAAATGTAATAACACGTGAATAGTGTGCTCATTCTTGCTGTAAAAGCAAAAAGAAAAACCTCACCAATGTCATTAAGCAGAGAGAGAACTTCACTCTCCTTAAGCCCACAACAGTTTTCTGGCTTATTCAAGAGCTAAAATTAAAAGAAGTCAGAATTTCTTAAACAATCAGCAAGTGAAAAGAATATGAGGAGAACTTTCTTTTAAAGCACTCAGGGGTACCTTGCGAAGGTCACCTCTAGAGCAGTACTCCATGGCCAAAAGAGGTAGATCATTTAAAGCAATGGCACTCAGCTCCTCTGGAACCTCTCTGGCCTGAACAACGTTCACATGGTTCAGCCTACAGCAGATAAAAAAACAAATGTTAGAGAGGTGGAAAAACCAAGAAGAGATGTGTTTTTATTTAACAAAATGTACAACAATGTCTGTTAATGAACCACGGTATAACCCCAAGCAGAAAATGTACACTAACTTCTTCATGATCTGGATCTCTCTGCTCCACCGGTCTTTGTGCTTAGAGTTCAGTTCCAGGCGGCACAGTTTCACAGCGATCTTTTCTCCTGACTCCTACACCAAACAGAAAATAAAACCAAGATGAAGGCACATGTGGGCCTTTTTTTGTGTTCTCTTTGCCATCAATGTAGAACGATACAACTTACCAGGTGCTGATACAGATAGATGTGCCCAAAGCCTCCCATGCCGAGCCTCTCCTTCATTTCCCATGAGCTACATGGCTGGTTCTGTTTGAGTGGGGCCCGCTCCATAGTTTGAGGTCTGCTGGGACAAAAATGCTCTTGACTTCAGCTGAAGTATGGACAAAAACAATATGAAATTCACTGTCCACATATGTTATATAAAAGAAGCGATCAAATATCAAATGAATAATAGTGCATTACCTCTCAGTAACTGCATTACCTCTAAACTGACAGGTAGAGTGTTTCCTCTTATGAGCAGTCAAAACCAAATACGTATATTAGAAACATTGAAAATACAGACTCAGAATCAAACCCAGGTCTACATACTGGTAGCCAGATAAGAGTTGGTTAAACTGTGTTGCTGATCAGTTGTCAGCGACATCAACTAGTGACCTACAGCAACAACTGGATGTGTTTATCTCTCTTTGGAGGATCCTTGGGTATTGTTGGAATGACTTTGTCTCAAACGAACGGTTACTTAGGGAGACTCAGACGAGGAGTACCACTTGCATTGTGAGGGAACGTCAGCTACTACGACACCTTGACCATGTGCCACGCTTCTCTGAACATGATCCATCAAGCAGGTGCCTCAGTGCAAAGGTCCCCAACAACTGGAAAAGGCCAAGGGAACACCTACGTTTTTACCTCGCTGCAGCACACAGATGGCTACTTTTAAGAGGTGGAGATGGATCAGTTGTCTGCCTCTGTGATTGCTATCCAGGACCCAAGGTGGTTCTGTCGTGCGGTGGATGCTGCAACGCACACTACAGTTTCTTTCGAGTGCAGAACTGCTGGTATGGCATCAAAATACTTCCATCATGTAGCACATTCCACAGAATATGATTTGCGAGCAACAGTTTGCACAGTTGTCGGGTATCCTGCCAGGCCTATGCCAAAAATGGGCAGACAATCTTATTCTTGAAACTCATTTTAAATGAGTACATATTTGTGAAACCTGTCAAATTTAATCTAACTCTCTTTTTTCCCCACTGCACAGCCAGTGGGCTACACGCCACTATGTGTGAGGAGTCAGTCAGTCAGTTACTCCTTCATGTGGCATTTCACTTGTGAGCGAGACAGCTTCAGGTGCACTCGACCCATTGTCACCAAATTTGGTATAGGCATTATGCATAGTGACCCCAAGAAGCCTATTGGTTTCGGGGTCAAAAGTCAAAGTCACTGGAGTGTACTTTGTAATAATCTTGTGAGCACCATAACATCTTTCCCAGTTGCCTGATTGTTACCAAACTTGGTATGCCTGTTAGGCATGGTGATCCCAAGGAGCCTATTGGTTCCACAATCAAAAGGTCAAAGGTGAAGGTCACTGGAGCATACTTTGTAAAAATCTTGTGAGTGCAATAACTTATTTTTTTTCAACTGCCAAACTGTCACCAAACATGGTATCTGTGTTAGGTATACTAACCACAAGAAGCCTAATGATTTGGGGGTCAAGAGGGCAAAGGTAAAAATCACAGAACTGTACTTTGTAAATCCTTCTTAGTGCAGACTATGTGCTTGTTTAATTTGTAGGTTGTCCTATATGATCCCCAAAAAAAGAGCAGACAGAAGCATGAGCCAACCCATTCCAATATCCCTCTTTCCACTGTTTGTGGGGTATAACGACTCAGCACAGTATGCAAAGTGTGACAGACTGAGTTTTTGCACTCCTGAAGCTGACCCCCATTTCCAGCAATGGGGGGTATGTTCTGATATCCGAAAAAAGGCTTTCTGCATGATGTCCCAACCTTGAAAATAACTCCATTTTTTAAATGGTTTAGGATCACGGTAAGGATTAGAGTTTAATTTTTTTCTGAAATGCATTGAAATACGAACACTGCCACCTCTGGACCACAACTTTGTAGAGTAGCAGAATTCCGATATGGTCCAGGTCCAGTTCATGAATACTTGCATACTGTGTGGAATATAACGCACACTCTACGTGCATGCTTTGTATATTTATTTCTTTAACATCCCAGTGTACATTTAGATTTCGACACTGCTGATTATGCTGAATATACAAGTTTTTGTGTTTTTAATGTGTCCTGTATGTGATCATTGTCTCCAACTGAATTCACGGCTTTTGAACCGGCTGCTTAAAGCTAAGTTTCCAGGCCAGGTGTCAAACCACGGTTCATGCCCTGTTTAGCCAAAACATAACGACAGAGAAAACAAGAAGTGTGCTGAAAACAACAACAACAACGACAGACGACGACGACAACATACGAAGCCGTAAATATCATGAACTCACCTGTCAGATTTAGAGGACGACTCTTATGTGTCAGAACATTTTGACTCTCTGAACCGTGTTTTACGCTCCGTTTTCCAAAGGGTTTACTAAAATTATAATATAAAGACCTGCGAATCTATCTAGCAGTTCCCCAAGGAGTCTCTTGTGCGTTCGCCTAGTAGTTTTGATGAAAACAAAGCTACAACGACGGTCAACATGACGCTCAGCGCAAAGTGAAAGCGTCCGCTGCGGTCTGCGCATGCGCAAACCCGGAGCTCATGTTTTTTTGCGCCGACTCCCTCCGTCGGGGGGGATTTCCCCTCCCAGACTGCCACCACACCGCAAACTAGCTAACATACATCCATAAATTAACCTTCAAGCAAAAAAAAAAAAAAAAAAAAAAACAAAAAAAAAAAACGGTGATTAAAAGACGTGTTTTGTTTCTATATTAAAGCAACAACTCCTTCAAGAACAAATGCGCCCCAAACTGTCACTTTTTTAAATTATTCACTAGATGGCGCCACTGCTTTTGTGCTGAGCCAAAAATAAAATAAAATAAAATAAAATACACGACAACCGCCCTGAGCCGTGGGCTCAAACATCCGGCCCGACAGCCAAATTTGGCTCTGGAGGCAAATTCAAGACGCCCACGTGTTTACCCTGGAACACAAAACTTTTTTCTTTTTTTTTTTCCTCCTTTTTTTAATGTAACTTCTCATTGAACTTTTAGCAGCTTTGTGCAGCTCATGGCATCAACACGGCCCTCTGAATAACCATGCTCTCATGACAAGTCTGAGTTTGAAATCGTGTCCGAATGAAAATTCGACCCACATTCGGGAAGTGTCGAGGTGCATTTGAAAACGTCGGACAGCATTCTCAGAGCAGCCTAAACAGTCGGGCACAGTTGTGCGCCCACTTCGAATGTTTTGCTCATGTTCAAAACAGTCATGGCGCAGTCGAGGTGGAACAACTATCGAACGGGAGTCGAAGTGCCGTCTGACCGCTGTCTGACTACATTCTAAACAATCGGTTGGCGTGGAAACAGCATTCATGACATTCTGATCGTGTTCGGAGGGATGTTCGGCATGCTTCCGCACCACAAGGGCACCTCGAGTGCTGCTGGAATATATTCTGCCGAACCGCAATCGGACGGCTTGTAAGTGCATTCTAATTGCTCTTACTGCATTCTGGCAGGTGTCTAGGTACTCTTACTGTGCTCCACCTACATTTGTACTACGTTCAGAGGTTCATGCGCACGGCATGTGCACGAATCAGTCGGGGTGAGTCGGAGCGCAGTCTGCGTATTCGGACGGCTGTCCTCCGCAGTTCTTATTCCCTCCCAGATGTGGCACAAATATTGTTTTTTGTTTTGTTTTTGACATTCCGCCTGATTCGGCTTGGCTCGTGCTCATTTGTACTTA
>CABFOU010308126.1:0-10743 GCA_900660325.1 Opsanus beta
GGTGGTTGTGTGCATAGTTGTAGTAGTTGTTATAAAGGTGGTTGTTATACGTGTGGGTGTAGTAGTAGGGGAGTCGTTGTCAATGGGGTTGTAGTGGTGGATAGTGTAGTAGTAGTAAGTGGAGCTGTTGTTGTTGTTAATGCGGTTGTCGTGGTGGATGGTGGAGTTGTAGTCAGTGGGGTTGTAGTGGTGGATGGTGTAGTAGTAGTAGTAGTAAGTGGAGCTGTTGTTGTTGTTAATGCAGTTGTCGTGGTGGATGGTGGAGTTGTACTCAATGGGGTTGTAGTGGTGGATGGTGCAGGAGTATGTGAAGCTGTAGTTACCAATGGAGTTGTTGTGGTGGTGAGAGTAGAAGTAAATGCAGCTGTTGTTAATGGGGTTGTAGTGGTGGATGGTGTTGTATTGAGTGGAGCTGTCGTTATCAGTGGAGTTGTGGTTGTCACTGGAATGGTAGTGGTTGCTGGTATAGTAGTGCTCAAAGTGGTTGTGGGAGTGGTTGTAAGCAAAGCAGTGGTTGTAGGTGTTGTGGTGGGTGCTGGAGTTGTGGCTGGTTGTGTGGTGTAGACTGTTGTTGGCAAAGTGGTAGTTAATGCTGTAGTAAGAGGTGTCAAGGTAGTAAGGACAGTGGTTGTTGGAGGTGTAGTAGTGGTGGTAGGTATGGGAGTAGTGGTAGGAAGAGTGGTGGGGCAAACCAATTGATCATCTGTCAGCGAAAGGATTTCATGTCCTTTTAGGTCATATGGATGCTCACAGGTCACTGGAGAAGTCGACACAATCTTGCCCGAGTTGGTCTTCAGCCAGAGGTGAAGATGCCTCAGATTGCAGTCGCAACGCCAAGGGTTGTTGCTGAGATAAATGGATCTGAGTTTTACTAAAGGCTCAAAAATATCCTCAGGAATAGTCTGCAGGTTGTTGTAAGCTAGCCTCAGAGTTGTCAGAGATTCAAGCTGTTCAAACGTGTTTTTGTCCAGCGACATAATTGTGTTGTTAAGCAGATTCAGGTCTGTGAGCTTCTGAAGACCTTCAAAGCCCTCAGCAGACAAGGTGGTGAAGTGATTTCTAGAAAGGTCGAGTTTCTTCAGCTTCTTCAGAGGGCTGAATATTCCTTTAGGAAGGGTGCTGAGATTGTTTTGACTGAGGCTTAAATCAGTCAGTTTGGGCATTTCTCCAAACAGCACTAATGGCAGATGAGTCAGATGATTTTTCTTCAGGGTCAGTGTTCTAAGCTGAGGGAATCCAACAAAAAAATTCTGAGGCAAAATTGTCAGGCGATTACTGTCCAAATAAAGTTTGTTCAGTTTGTCTTTATGTGGAAATTGATTTGGTGATAATTCTGTTATTTTATTTTCCTGCAAAGCAATTTCCTTCAAGTTGGGCAAAAACTGAAAAAGGTCTTCTGGAATGGTGGTCAGCTGATTCCCATAGAGCCGTAAATATTGCAGTTTGGTTAGGTTAGAAAACCAGGTCGTAGAAACAGACGATAGATTGTTTTTAGCTAAATGGAGAGATGCAAGGTTCTCAAGATCATCAAAAGTCCCCTCTTCAATGGACTGTATCTCATTGATGTGGAGCTGAAGCTCTGTTACATTCTTAAGGCCATCAAACAAGCCTTTTTCCACATCACGAAGTTTGTTTAGCTTCAGTACCAGCTTCTTCAGGTTGTTGAGGTCTTTAAAAATGCCTACTGGTACTGATGTTAATGGCGTGCTGGAGATCTCGATGTACGTCAAGTTGGGCAAACCCTCAAAAGCACCGGGTTCAACAGACGTGGTGGGAGTGTTAATGAACTCCACCTTTTCCAGCTGGGGGAATGCAGCAAAGGCAGCTTTGGGGATTGTTTGAATTTTGCTGTCCAAAAAGAAAACTTCAGTCACACCTGGTTTTAGGAAATTTGGGAGTTCTGTCGTAGATTCCCCAAAAACTTTCTGGTTCTCTGTTGGACAGTCAGTCTCCTTTTCACATTGGAGCAGTGAGTACCCAAAGAGCAGAGACAGAAAAATAAGGACGATTTCTTCTCTTGCCATGATAAATCTCTATGAAGAGAATTTTACAATAAATTGTAAGTCATGTAAAGTTTGTGAGATGACTGTAAAAGCTTTGACAGGTCAAGACTTTGATGCTCAAGTCCTGTTTAAGTCACAGTCACAGACAAAATAACATTTGCTTACCTGAATATGTTCTATGCGGTGTAAAAACGAAGATTGTTGCAACAGAGAAAGAAAAACATGTCCGGAGTCATTAGTTATCTTTTGTATCTATGCAGGCCAGTGGTGTTGGGAGGCATCATGTGACACACTTCTGCAGTATGAGATAAGAACAAGCAGGAAAGTGTTTAATGTTGCAGCCAAGTACTGAACTCTGCAGCACAACACCAACTTCACAAAGCAGTCTTATTTTTGCAATCACAAACATTTTAACAGTATTCAGATCATTGAATGTTTTTCAGTACACTGTAAAGCCTGATAAAGTAAACAAACTCAAAAGAGTCTGAATGACTCTTATAGGTACAACAATATTAACATGCAGTGACGCCTTTCATGGGGACTTAGGCTTGAATATGGTTTTGGGTTGTTTGAAGGAAAGTGAACAAATTTAACTGTTCACTTGTTTACTTGGTGATTTTGTTTGTTTGTTTGTTCCCCTGCGTGTCAGTGAAGCAGCAATAGCAAGGTATTGTTTTCTTTGGCGTATGTCTGTCTGTGGGCAAGATTACACAAAAATGCCTGGATGGATTCCCTCCAAATGGTAGAAATATTACTTAGAAATGGTGGGAAAATGAAGTCACACAGAAGTCATATGCTGAAGTCATACAGTACCTACCATTTGCTTGTCTGTTGTGCAATGGATTTCTACTTCCACGCAATGGCAGTGCACCATCAGTGCACATGACCACACCTTGTTTTTAGACCAACATGCCAATGGGCACGCAGATGAGTGGAAATATACATGATATTTACACAATACGGGCACAGGGCATGAAAATGACAACTGTGTCAGGTGGAAATGACTAATTACAACTCTGTTGCACTCTGTGCTGCTTTACCCTGATTGTAAGAGAGGGCCCTGTGTCTTGTAATTTCATTTCTAGAGATCATTAATATCAACAGCAGAAATAATTCCTTTCCCATCTTTACTCTTTGAATATTTGCTGCTGCAAAGTGAAAAGCAGAATGACTGCCCCACCGACATCCAGGACATGTTCTGCGCATCATCAGTAGAAATTCCACAGATAATAAAACCAGTTGTGACAGAGGTTTTCTTTTTGGAGAGTAAGATTCAGACAACACCCAAAGCTGTCCTTGCTGCAAAGCCCTAGCTGAAAAAGGCAGAATTCATGAATACTCCCACAACGTCTACTGAGCCCGGTGCTTTTGAGAGTTTGCTAGACCTTAAATATAATGAGATCTGCTGTGTACCATTAACATCAATGCCGTGCCAGCGGGATTCTTTAAAAAACCTCACCAACCTGGAGGAGATGATACTGAAGCTAAACAAACTTAAAATCACCGACATAGAGTCAAAAGATTTATTTAACCAGGATGACAATGAATCTGGATCTGGGAGCATGTGCTGGTGCTGTGTGTCATGACAACCACCAAATCAGGGAACCACTTTGGGTCCTGGATGGCAACCACCCAGGCAGATTTTTGGAAAAGAAGTTAAAAGATAATAAGTACACTGGGTGGTTAATAGTACAATAAAAATCATTTAAAAATTGCTGTCTTTGTTCCCATGATTGAACATTACTACTTTTGGATAAATATTAAATAATTCTTTTAGGAATGGGGCATAAGTGTTTTTTCTACTTCTGAAGGGAGTGGCATGAAAGAAAGGGAGAACTGAGAACTACTAAGTTGTCAGTTTGTCATATTTCATATCACACTGTGACATCATTATCAAGGGAGAAGTTTCTGAATCATGATGTTGTGCTCTGAAGCGAACAATACATTACAACCAGCTAGTCTGTGTTCCCTCCATTAGAGGGCAGCATTTCAAATAGACCATACATTGAAAATTTCAAATGAGAACTCAGGAGATGGATGACTTGCATTCTTTCTGGTGTTGAATGTAAACCGTCAGTGTCTGATAAGAGATTAAATGCAGCAGAACACAACATCCTCAGTCTTGCATATTCTTTGAAAACAGCCCCAAACATCTCAAGCCTCCTTTGCCTCAGTGTCACTTTTCAACACCTTTTAAATCAGGATAGAGGTTTCACACAGCATGACACTCACTCACTCATCTTTAACCACTTACTCCAGTTAAAGGTCGCGGGGGCTGGAGTCTATCCCAGCAGTCATAGGGCGTGAGGCGGGGTACGCCCTAGACGGGATGCCAGTCTGTCGCAGGGCCACATATAGACAAACAGAGGTGGACAACTCCGGCTTCAGAAAGTAAAAGCCTTACCGTGTGCTGCTTCTACCTGTGCACCTAAAACAGGTGATCTCAATAATGAGCTCATCCACCTGCCTGAAGAGCTGAACTAATGACAATCAGTTGGTTTATTAGTTAGATGGAACAAATATGTGGCTGGACTTTTACTTTCTCAAGCCGGAGTTGTCCACCTCTGCAAACAAATACATTCATACCCGCACGCACACCTACGGACAATTTAAAGTTTCACCATAATTGGAAGCCTGAATGAATTTCAACTTTATTTAGAGATTGTAATAACCCTAGCAGTCAAAGGAGGCCATAAAATCACAAAACAATACTCCTGAATTATTTTTTTCCCTGTGTGACCCCACCTTATTTTATTTACAATATATGTATTATACTTTGGAATAGCCTAGGCATATTCCCACTATAATACCTATAATACTCTGAGTGAATGTATGAATAGATAGATAGATGGATAGATGCTACCATCTTGTCATTCTCCAGATGAAAGGGATGGGCTGGTTACATTTTGGTTACCTTTGATGGACCAGATCAATGCAGGGGGTAATCTTATCATCACATGCATGATGGAAATTAGGAGCAAGTGTGGTTGAAATTGCATGTCCGGCAGTTTATTTCATTAAAAAGCCTATAAGTCTGATTGTTTCTAGTGAGAAATGTGACATTATATTGCTTCTAGTAGGGAGGTTATATATAGTCTGTGCTTGAATATGTATTATGGCTTAATTTAATGAATAAACACAAAAAAGATGACTCCCACTAAATGCAATGTATTTATTCAGTGAATAGCATTTAAACTCCACAGGATCATCAGCATATTGCAAAAGAAAGGACTCTTTCCTAAAACTGTTGAACAGCAGATTTAATACAGGTTGACTCTAAGAAAAATGTTTCATGGGTTTTGCATGTGTAGCTTAAATTAAAGAGCATCTTCAGCATAAAAAAAAAATAGTTTTTTTTGTTTTTGTTTTTGTTTTACGTATACACATTGTAGTAAGTTGATAATGTGTTACAGGATGTTACAAAATTGTTCACGTTTTATTTTAAACAGTCTGACATTGGTTTTAAAATAAACAGTGGAAGTGCTATGTGTATTCTGACATCAGTGAAATATGTTATAAATCCCCAAACACTGTTGTTACTAATCCTCAAAAGTTAAGGTAACAATTTACAAAATTTTGAGTAGAATGGAAGTAAAATAAAGAAGTTAGAAGAGTTTAAATTAATTAATTTGACTAATCAAATGCAAATCAAGTGTACCCAAAGTACTTCAGTAAATGCTTTAATAAACTTGAGTTGGCCTTACTATAAATGTCTCGTGGTATTTACTCAGTAATGGCCAAGTTGGAACTACATAAAAAGGGCCATGTAACCATGTTACCATAACTTTTTCACTACCTGTTGAATGCAGTTGAATTCAGCAAACTGAGCACATATGTATTTTTACTGTTAGTAAGGTAAAACTGGTAAATTTGAAGTTTTGAAACCAAAAGGCTAGTCAAACCAAAGACATGTCTGTTACATGGCTTGTTCTATTTCATATTTCTAATGAAGATGTGTTTTTCTGTGCTCGTAGACTCTAGCTTTCAGGATCAGATACCATCTCTAAGTTTGTTTCCTTGTAAATCACCACAGTCATTGTGCAGTTTCCTTGGCTTTTGAAGTCCTAATGTCGTCACTAATGTATTATCTACAGCACAGAGTTCTTGTTGCTGCGTTGCAGGTTACGACTCTCTGTCTTTTTCCTTCTCCAGCAGACACAGCAGATGATGACACTGCTGATGAGGACGGTGCACACAACTGCAATGATGATGATGGTTTGAGTGTTGTTAATTTTCTCTTCTTCATGCCCACTGCTGGTGACCACATCCTGCTCAGTGGGTGATGCTGTCTTAAGAGCTGGTGAAGATGTGGTCCATCTAGATGAAGCAGTGTTGGGATTGTTCGTCTTCTCTGTTGGTGCCACTGCAGGTTCCTCAGTAGAGCTGAGAGGCTTCAGCTTCTCATCTGTCAGCAAGGCAATCATCTCACCACTCAGACTGAATGGTGTTTGACACACCACAAGGCTGTGGTTGGTCTTTGATGGATGCTGTCTTAGCCAGTCCCTAAGTGGCCGAATATCCTGGTCACACTTCCAGGGGTTCTGCTGCAGGAGTATTTCATTTGCCACAGTGAGAGCATCTAGACTCTTCTGAGGTAGGTTGGTAAGGGAGTTGTTTTTCAAATCTATCTGACCCAACTGGTGCAAACCATCAAGAAAGCCCATGGGGAGGGACTGGATGAAATTGTGTTCCAAGGAAATGTTGACTAGGCCAGGCAGACCTTGGAAAGTACCAGGTTGCAGAGTTGTGAGATGATTGGTGTGAAGTGACACTTCACGCAGGTGATCCAACCCTCTGAAAGCTTCAGTGGACACATAGCTAATCTGGTTGCGACTAAGCACTAGGAGATGCAGTTGGGTCAAGTTCCTAAATGTGCCACCCTCCAGATGGCTCAGCTTGTTGTCATATAGCCATAACTCTTTGAGAGGCATAGGCCCAAACACACCTGGACCCAGACTCTCCAGCTGGTTCACATATAGGGAGATCTGGGAAAGGAGGGGCAAATTTAAGAAGATTCCTTCTGGGAGGGATGTGAGCCTGTTGTGGGAGAGGAAAAGCTTCTCAAGTTTCTCAGTCTTGGAGAAAAGGTCTTGGTGGAGCAAAGTAATTACATTGTCTTGTAAAGAAATTTCCTGTATGTTAACAAGATCATCCAAAGTACCAAGGGGGATGTCCCTGACAGAGTTCTTGTTAAGCCGTAAAACCTTCAGATTAGAAAGTCCTTTGAAACTGTCTTTAGAAACTTGAGTGATATTGTTTCCTGCAAGTGTTAGGTGTTCCAGCACAGTGAGATTGTGAAATGTTTCTGCAGGTATAGATGTGAAAAGGTTTTTACTCAGGTCAAGGGCCTTCAGACTAGGCAATGAGGAAAACCATTTTGGCTTGAGTGCTAGGAGCTTGTTCCTCCTCAGAGTTAGAGAATTGAGCTTTTGAAGGTTGTGGAACAAGGCTTCAGGGAGATCTTGCAACTCAGTCTCACTAAGCACCAAGTGAAACAAATCAGGAGTGGAATCAAATGTCCCAGGGTGCACTTCTGTTAACACAGTGCATTTCATCAAAAACAGAACAAGGGTGCTTGCAAAACCTCTCAGGTCCTCTGGTTTTAACGCGCTGATACTGCAGTTGGAGATGTAGACATCAGTGGTAGATGAAGAAAAAGCTGTAAAGTCTGAAACGTCGTTACAGTGGATTTTGGTTCCATAGCAATTGCATGATTCTGGACATGCCAAAACATCAGCGTTGAGGAAACAGAGCAGAAGGAGCACATGACAGGTGAGTGACAGGACCATTGTCTTCCTAGAAGAAAAGAATGTATAGCTTTATAATCATTCCAATGACAATATAACATGAGTTAATAGTAAACAACTGTAATCAGGGCTACCAACAAATTGGCAGCATAATGTAACCACAGAAAATGTAAGTGTTTACAGAATCTATCAGCCCAAAAGTCATTTGTTACTATTTAAATTTGACTTTGTGTGATTTGTATGAATACAGTAACTGTTTTTTTGTTTTTTTAAATCTTGTTTTTACTCTTTAGTTTCAGTTTTTCTTTGCTTGTCAAGTATGAAATCATTTGCGTGAATCTTACTGGGGATGGTGGGACGCTGGCCAGGAAAAAAGCCATTTAATTTTGGAGTAACTCTCCATCCAACGTGAGCAGGTAACTCAGTGGATAAGGTGTCGGGCTACCAATATCTACACCTTGGTTTGAATCCTGGTCGCACGGTCGTCAGTGTCCTTGGACAAAATACTTCATGTACGTTGTCTTAGTCCACCCAGCTGTATATGGGCACAACCTTGGTTGGGTATGTAAGAAACAACCTGGGTCAGTCTGGTTTCCTGGAGTCATAGACACTAGGACTTACTTCTTCTTATCCATTCACAGCCAGATCCAATGAATTTTAACACGTTTGGCAGTATTGCAACATTGTGAATTTTTACGCCTCTGGCATTTCTTGTGAAATAATACCGTACACATGTACATATGGTTGAAGGGTTGAAATATGGATTGGGGTTAATGTGGTTGAAGAGTGTTTTGTGTCTGGGTGGAGGAATGTGTTCCACTGAGTGTCCATCTAGTTTTAAGATACTCGAGCAGACACAGTCATCTCTCCCCGATTCGGAGACTTAAAGCACCACCATTTATGAGGCTTGTGACTGCTCTGAACCGTTACAAGTCACAGCCTCAGCATTCTTGTTTTGAGTACAAAGGAGGCATTTGTACAAAATTCTGATTCAGTGTCCTACTTTATCGTCTGTGGCTTGGAGCATTGCCAGGAGGGCAGAATGGCAAATCAGCAAGTTTACCAGCATTTGGCTTTAAAACTTTATTTGGAAACTGTGTGTAACAGCAGTCTAGGAGTCTGCATATGTCTGAAAAGACAGTTAATCATGTCCTTATTTGACTTAAATGTAATGTCTGATTTGCAACTGTTGTTGAAATTGTTTGTCTCAAAAATAACGCATTGCTTGCACGTTTGAAGCCGTGCCTGTTTGCAATGGCACAGGTGCTCCAAAGACATAACTGTGCCCACATAATAGCCTGTTTGTCCAAACTAATCCTGGTCGGACATTTGAAACTAACTGGGCAAACCCAAAATGTTTCCTAGTGACAGAACTGTATTAGGCTGCAGAACCACTAGGTTTCTAAGGAAGTACTGTTGAAAAGAACCAGTATGTTCCTTAGCTTTGTCTTTCTTACTTTCTTTCTGTCTTTCTTTCTACACCAAAGATGCTGCAAAATACATCACAAATGTTCCCATTTTTAATACTTTTTTTTTAACAGGGCTACAATTAAATGTTACTTTTTGTCAGTTAACCTGTGATTGAATTTTATGATAATTGATTAACAATTTGGTCGACGAGTTATACTTGAGAGGTCCATCAAAAATACCAAATCACAAACTTACATCTTCTAATGCTCCTGTTACTTTGAAATCTGAAAAACGTTTGGGGCCCACACAAACCTTTAATCACCATTTTGACTGACACATCATGTAAATCCCGTAGCTTTGTTTTTTGTTTTTAACTTCAGATTATGGTTTAAATTCATTTTTAGGTTATTTAAAATAGGGTTTTTGCTGTTGTTGTTTTACAAAATTTAAAAATCAGACTTTTGTTAAATTTTTAATGACCTCTTGGCCCACCTGCAGTATCCTCACAACCCACCAGGGGGCCCGGACCCACACTGTGGAAATTGCTGACAAAGCGGAACTAATACCCCTAATTGTTTGGATTTGGTGATTTCTTCATCCCCAATGAATGTGAGCAAGGTTAATATTTGTTGTCCAATTGGTAAAGCTGATCATAGTGTATTGACATGGGATTTTCATACTATGGTGAGCATGTTATGTGACAAAGAGGTATTAAGATATGGTTAAAATAATAAGTGGCTGTAAGGTTAATCCACCCTTATTAAATTTACCGGTCAAGAGGTGTACTAGGAAAAAAATATTTTGCTTGGAAAAGGTATCAGGAAACTAAAACCTATGTTAGATACCAAGAGCATGTAAAAGAGAGAAATGCAGATAACAAGAAGATAAGGGTTGCTAAGAGAGATCTAAAAAAAAAAAAAAAAAACCTTTGTAAAAGGGTAAAAAGAACCCGTAAGCCTTTTACATGTACGTAAACAGTAAGACAAAAAGTAGATCAAAAATTGATGAATTTAAAGGTTAAAATGGTGTTGACATTAACGAGCACCAAGATATTGCTCGTTAATTAAATCGATTTTTTCAGTCAGTCTTTGTAAAAGAAGATGATAAATGTTTAATTTGGTTTAATAATTTTATGTACTGCATTTATGGTGAGGAAGTGCGTGAACCTTTCAACTTGAAAGCTGCAGTCTCATTTAAATGTCAAACTTTCAAAATGTTTTAAAATGATAGTCTCGTTCAACGCTATAACATAATGTTATTGATCAGTGATATACGTCACTCGCTCAAAGTACCGCCTTCCTCCTATAGACCCCCATGCATTTCAAACCAGCCGCCGACTTTTTCTAGCCAATAGGGTGCGAGTTTCCGGGTTTGGTGGCTGTCAATCAACGCCCTCGTTTAGGTGCTTGAGCGCTTGATGACCGGGGGACGTACTCATCATCCGCAGAGTCTTGTATATCAGAAATCTAAGTACAGTAAGTAAGGTCACATAAATCCACAACGCCAGGTGTGTAATGGACTAAACGATGAAGCGTTATAAACCACGATAAAAGGGGGAAAAGAGTAGCACCGGTTACATCCAT
>CABFOU010308245.1:0-10402 GCA_900660325.1 Opsanus beta
CTGTTCCTGCGGGCCCCGCTTTGCTCGCCCCCTCTCCTTTTGACCCCCTCCAGTGTCCCCCAGCCCCGGCGTTGCCCTCCCCTCTGCTCCCCGTGATCTGGTCCCTGTCCTAGTGTCCAGCCGCTTTGTCCGTCTCAGCTGGCGCCCCCCTTTGGAGACGGGAGGATCTGTGCAGACCTATGGGATTTATTACTCTCAGGACGGAGTGGAACGGTAAGGACCGGCTGATCCTGAGTCTGACCTGGTTTCTGGAACCTGGTTCTGATTTCACACGAATGTTTCATGTTGGACTTTAGGTGTCAAATTTAACCGTGATGTAAGCTGAGGCCTCTCTAAAGAGGAATAAATCTCTAAAGAGTAAGATTAGTCATGAATAGAGTTCAAACTGTGGCAGATTAAAAGTTCAGATAATCGATGTCACTCAAGTCACGTGATCAGTCGAAACCAGCAATTATGGAAAAGTGAAGCCAAAATGTCTGCATCGCCCCCTGTTGGGGTGTGTGTGTGTGTGTGTGTAAAAGGATGCCAGAGGATCTGAACCATGTGTCAAAGAACCAGCTCTTTTCTTTGAACACTGCTTCACATTTAATGGAACAGTGTGTTGGTGTCCTTTTGCTGAGTCTCCTGCTGAGGCTGAACGTGAACCTTTCACATTTTCGGCTCCACATGAAGGCTTTTAGATCCAGGCTTAAGTTTTGGTACCTCGGGGATAAAGTGGATGTGCAGCACTTTACACTTCAAGCAAGTTGCTGGAATTCCCTGATGACGTGACCTGTTGAGTTGTAACAGGTCTTAGAAATGAAGTTGAGGAGTTTTTGTTCATACAAAGAGGGAAAAAAGATGAGGCTGATTTTGTCACAAATAGTAAAAACAATGAAACAGGAAGAGAGACGACACAACTTTTTTTTATTTTATTTTATTTATTTCTTGTTGACTTGAAGGACTGTTTTCTTGAATGACCTTGAGACCATATTAAATATTCTAATTATACAAAATTGGATCTTTTATGTATTAAACGTTCAGGGTGCAGAACAGTAAAGTTCATAGACCCTCCAGGCTTTCAACAAATATTTCAACAAAGATTCAGCCATTGTACTTGTACAAATAGAGATTTATGACTGTATCTGTACATAGAGATATATATCGATATTTTGGCTGGATTATTTGTTAAATTAGTTGTTGAAAACCTGGTATCACAACTTTCTGGAGAGACTGTTTAAAGCTTCATGAAGCAGTGTTTTAGTGGCTTTAGCCTCTCTAAATGAAACGCTTTACAGTTTAACAGGATTTGACCAAAGCGTTTTATCACAGATCCAAAATTCATTTATTTACTGTAAAATGTAAATACTCGGATTAGTTTATGAGAAATGTATCAAAATGTTTTGGAAAAAAATCCCCTCTTCACGCTGTAAAGTGTAAATATGAACCAGAATCCAGAACTAGGCCCATTTCTAAATTGTTCTTCCTGATTGACTGATTGATAACTTCACTAAGTTTTGTGGGAAATGTTGGCAGTGTGTTTAGAGTGATCTGATATGAAACACGACCTCCTTATTTTCCCCTAAATTTAGCAGAGATGGGTTTTTTTTAAACCTAGCAATTCATGAGAGATTAACTTTCATAAAGAGATTAACTCTGTGATGATCTCATTAGGTATAATCTGTGTAATCCCTGAGTGATCAGAGATAATTCTCAAACACGTTAGCGCGTTAGCACCTCATACACACTGAAAACATTTTTATTCTCATTCCTCAGGGAATTTTTAAAACCCTGATCAGCTGCACAGAACCTTCATGAGGATGTTCTGATGTCACAAACTGTATTGTTAAAGTTTTAATAACTTTTCAGCAAAGCCACCACAGGAAACTGTGTTTTTCATTGTATCAGAGAAAGGTTAAAGGTGACGTGGCGATGATGGTGCTTGTTTACGTCTGCCCCTGTGCAGGTCAGAAGTAAGGAGAGCTTCTGGTTCGTCATGGCTCCACATTCACTGGTCAAAGGTCAACACAATTTGACCTGGAGGCCAAAGATCTGCACAAATATGTCAAATGTTTCACCTTTAATTGATCAAAGTGAAATACACTGATGTCAGGTCTGGGCAGGTTTGGTCAGGTCTGAGAGCATGCACTGGTGTGATGCTGCATCTATCACACCACAGAACCACCATCGGTCCATCCCCTCCGACTAATACCCATCAAACTGCTGCAGACAGGTGAAATGTGGGCGTGTCCTTGGCCAGGTGAAATGTGGGCGTGTCCTTGGCCAGGTGAAATGTGGGCGTGTCTTTGGCCAAGTGCAATGTGGGCGTGTCTTTGGCCAAGTGCAATGTGGGCGTGTCTTTGGCCAGGTGAAATGTGGGCTTTCTCCAGGTGCTGTGTGCTGGATCATGTCCAGAGAAACGCACCACGTGGCCAAAATATCGTAGCTGGCCTTCCCTGTTATTGATTCTCCTCATCTGAGTCTCCAGTTACAATGAAGTAAAGTCAGATTAGCTCAAAACATTTATGTAATATAAGTGTGTGTTTATGAGTTCAGTTCAAAATCTGCTTACTTTCAGATTTTTTGGTTTTTTTTTTAGTCAGGTAGAACAGGATCTGGTCTGAAAGCGGATTTCGAAATTCTAATTTTGCTGATGATTGTTCAGGGCGACACGGTGGTGTAGTGGTTTGCACTGTTTTCTCACAGCAAGAAGGTCGTGGGATCGCTTCCCACTTGGTCCTTTCTGTGTGGAATTGCGTGTGCTCCCCATGTTCGTGTGGGTTCCCTCCGGGTGCTCTGGCTTCCTCCCACTTCCAAAGACATGCAGGTTAGATAAACGGGTAACTCTAAATTGATCATAGGTGTGAATGTGTTTGTCTGTCTACAAGGGTGTACCCCGCCTTCCGCCCTTGGACTGCTGGGATAGACCCCAGCCCCCCTGTGACCTTTAATTGGAGAAAGCGGGTATGAATGACTGATGTTTGCTCTTCAAAAGCTTTGCCATAAATACAGATCATGAATAAATGTTCATCTAAGATCATTAGGCCCGCCCCTCCTGGTGAATTATGCTTAGGCATTATAATTGCGTTTTATAAATTGTCGTTGTGTGATATTATTTCTTGTTTTTTGGGGGTCAGGGAGAGGTCAGTGAACGTGTCGGAGCCTGAGTCGTTGGAACTGACCGTTTCGAACCTGAAGCCTGATGAGATGTACAGTTTCAGAGTCATCGCCTACAACAGCGTGGGACCGGGAGAGAGCTCCGCCCCACTGAGGATAACCACCAAACCGGACCGTGAGCTTAAACACTGCCACAGTACTTGATGCAGTACTTTGGTGAAACTTTTTGAGCAGTACTTTGTGTCTCTATAGTCCAGGTTCCCAGCAGGGTGGAGTCTCTCCGTGCTGAGTCTCTGTCTCCGACCTCGGTCCAGGTGGGCTGGGACCCTCCAGGACATCCCAACGGTCCCTTGGTGGGCTACAGAGTGCTGTGGAGTGAGAGTCTGTCTGGAAAGGAACAGGTCAGTGCCACCACGGCCACGTAGCAGATTCATCAGCCGACGGCTGCGTTACTGACACGTCGTTCTGGTTGTGATTCCAGAGCGTGGACGTGAATGGACCCAACTACAAGATTGACGGACTCAATAAGTTCACAGAGTACAGAATTCGGGTGTTGGCAATTAACCGTTATGGACCAGGCACCACCTCAGAGGCCGTCAGCGTCGTCACCCAATCTGACGGTGAGTCAACCAGTTTCTTCGCCGCTCCTCGTTATCACTCTGCGGTCACTTTAAAACTAAACAGTGAGGACTCCAATGAATCCAATGAATCACAGGGAGCTTCTTGAGGAACTCTGACAAACAACAATCCCAAACTTAAAAACCAGATCCAGTCGAGAACTAAGAACAGTAATGTCACAGTGAAGAGTCCAGATCTCAAGTCCACTTCAGAATTTGTTCCTCAGCCTCCCCAAGAGAGCTGACAGAAGGAGGAAGAATCTTCAGTGGCTCTGTTTTTGATCCGTGACTCACATTCCAAATTATTAATCAGTTAAACACATTTTAGTTTTAATTTAAAAACTGAAAATATCCGATGGTGAAAAAGCAGGTGGTGATGATTATCATGATGATGATGATTATATGTAATGAAGAAGCTGACAGTGATGCCGAATGTTTGATGATGATGTGATGATGATGATGACATGTTGAAGATGTGATGATGATTAAGACAGATGATGATGATGATGATGATGATGATTTGTCATCCACAGTGCCCAGCGCTCCTCCTCAGAACATCACCTTAGAAGTCGTCCTGTCCAGGGTGAGTTTTCTTTCTTTTTAACTTTTTTGTTGTCTTATGGGTTAAAAAAAAGGCCCATTATGATATTTAACAGCAGAAAATAGCCCACGAAATGATCTCTTTTCCACGATGATAATTTTCATGATTAATGATAGATGATGTTGATGATGACACTATTCCTGACCGAGCATTTTTTTAAATCAAAGCTCAAGACGTATTTATTTAAAATGGCTTTTAACACCTGGTGGCGCTGTGACATGTTTTGCTTTTATCTGCCTTTTTAATTCTATTATATGTTTGCTTTTATTCTCATGAATTTTATTCCTTGATTTTTACTGTAAAGCACTTTGGTCACCTTTTGGCTGCTGTAAAGGGCGATATCAATAAATGGTGATGATGACGATGATGATTTATGACAACAGTGATGACACTGATGATGAGTGCGGTGATGAATATGATGTGGCGATGATGACTATGACTACGAGGGTGATGATGACAGTGATGCTGCTGCTGACGATGATGATAGTGATGATTATAATGATGGTGATTACAGAAATCATGATGATGGTGATAATTATGACACCGATGATGGTGATATTTGTAATGAATGTTTTGTGATTATTGTCATGATAGTGATGATGATATTCATGGTGGTGGTGATTACGGTGATTATTTTGGTGTTTGCAGTAATGATGATTACGGTGGGGGGGGTGTGTGTGTGTGTGTGTGTGTGTGGGAGAGAGAGAGTTTGAGTTGAAGTTTATTCTCTTACTCAGAGTCCACATCACTGTCTGTCCTCTGTTGTTCTGCCCTCTTTCATATCTTCATCTGTAAATAATCCATAAACTGTCCAGAAATGAACCCAGCAGGCCCCTGTGTGTTTGTTGGATATATTCCACCCAGCTTTGAAGATTCGAACCATTTGTTTAATTGCTTCCATTCGTGCTCCTGCCCAGGATGATGCCTGGAAATTAATGAAGATAATCTGGCTGTTTGACACATTCCCATCTTAGAACCATTTGGACTTTTTTGTCAGGTTTCCTGAGTAGATCTATCATCCTGAATGATGCGTGCCCACGCCTCGCCCACACAAAGTCCTGGAACACATTCCTCACAGACGTTTTATTCTTGGACTCTGAGGATGGTTTTCTTTCCGGCGCTTCCACTAATGATTGTCTCCCACACACAGACTCTCCACCTCAAACTCTTTTCTTTTGGATCCAAGACCTCTTTAAAATCTGCAGAGACAGAACAGTGGTCACCATCAGACATCGTCAATGTCACCGTATGGATTTGATCAAACAGTCAAACAGTTTATTATTCCAAGCTTCCAGCTCAGGTGTTGCATCCAAGAGAACATTCCTTTGAGTCAGATTCAGATCTCAGACCACTGTCCACGTAATGTCCACCTGCTCCCAGATCTGTTCCTCTGTCCAGATCTGTTTCTCTGTAGGTGCATCAATGTCGACCTCCATCTCAGTCAGACCCGCCATCCCTTCAGAGTCCGTTCTGGACAACCTCTGATCCAGACAGACTTCCTGTCATCTGTACTGTACTCCAGCATGCTTTGTCAGCATCAAAACACAAACCCTGCTGCTTCTGTGTCTCCTCCCCACATAGCAAAGCAACTGCACTGCCGGCATAGTCTTCAGACCCAGACTCTGGCACACCTCGCTGGTCCCTGTTCCTGTCTCTGAGATGGTCAAGGATAGGCACACCTCTCCATTGTGTGCTCCTGGAGTCCAAGGCGGCTGAGGGGTTGGCACACTTCATCAGGTCTTGCTCTTGGGTTCAGGTTCTGGGTGTCCTAAGTGGACTGTGTTGGTGACTTGGCTGGATTCCTGGACTTTCAGCCCTGCTGCCACCTTCTGGTCACCTCACTGAAGTGCTGGATCTGCTGCAGCCTGCAGGTGGCCCTTGCCATGTACTGGCACCAGCGTGACCTGCAAGTCACCCTGGAGACGTCTGACTTCTGTTCCAGCCACCCGGCTGTCCTCCTGATGTTTCTTCCTGCTGCTCGTGATGGAACAGACAAAAGTCTCCAATCACAGCCACCGATATTTATAACTCCTTCAGCGTTGCCGTGGTTCTCTTGGTGGCTTCCCTCACCATCACACTGTTTGAGGATGGCCTTTTTATGAGTTGAAGACACTGTGAGGTTGCAGACTTTCACATGTGCTTCACAGTAGACATAATCCTGTCGTACTGTGAAGAGTCGTGTAAAGCGCTGAGTATTCTGTGGACAACCGTCTGGAGAGTTGAGCTTCGGCGTGACGTTAGCGTGTCTGTGTGATTGTTTGTATCACCCAGAGGACACACACACAAGCAATCACAGATTGGATTCTGTTTATTCACCTGGGGAGGAACTGTTCAGCATTCAGCGCTCGCCGCCGCGCAGCAAAGGAGAAACTCCACAGAATGAATTCAGGTTTCTCTGCAGAATCTCTTTAAAGCTTTTCATTGATTGAGCCGTTTCAGCGCCACGCGAACGTGCACGCCACACAAATGTGCACACTGCACAAACGTATGCAAGCCACACAAATATGTACACCACACAAACGTGCATGCTTTGAATTTATGTAGTTTTCTCTCCCACAAATACACGGGGATCAGTGAAAGTCCAGTTCTGGTCCAACCCAGGGTCTGAACCTCAATCTGAAACATCGTCATTTCAAAAGCCAAGACGATCAGTGTGCGGTGGAAGAGGCGGAGCTAAAACTGATTGGTGTTTAAGGAGGGACTCTGAAATCCTGCTGAACAACACAAACTGAATCCTTAAAGCTACGGTCACATTAGCTGCAAGCAACAGCAACAGCTTGTCCTTCATTGTCGATCAGAGCGGACGTTTTGCAGTGGCAAGAGACAACGGTTGCTCTGCCGCCCGTTAGGTGGCGCCAAAATAGACCTGACGTCTATTTTATACAAATACTGAGACACGTAACACGGCGACTGCCAATCAGAGTGTATAGGCAGCATATCGTCAGCTGGTTGTTCGCCCAAACAAACTGATCCAACGTGGCGGAAAACGCTCCGAAACAGCTGCGTTTCTGTTTAAATGTAATATGTTACATATTAGATGCATATATGTTGTAAAAAATTAATGAGAAATAAAGACATCTAAATCTAAAAATGCTGTTTTTGTAACCAGTTTTGCAACAGTTGGCTTTGTCACTTGATGACGCCCATCAAGCGACAAAGCCAACTGTGTGTCGCCGTCATTTGTAGCTAATGTGACCGTAGCATCATATACAGGTTTAGGGGTTTATGACGCTATGACGCTGAACTGGATCCAGCACACAGGTGCAGTGTGTGTGCGTGCGTGTGTGTGTGTGTGTCTCTCTGTTTGTTTGTGAGTGTGTGTTTGGTGGCTTTACAGTGTGTCCACAAAAGAGCTGCAGTGAGGGTTTGTGCGTCAGTCACACACGTTCAGCTCTGATTCACACGTTAAAGAGGACAAACGTCTCCGCAGAGAACAAACACATGAAACGCTTCAGTGAAGTCTGGAACGTGGCGCTCAGCGATGCTTCAAACCGTTTGATCGCATTTTTCTACCAGCATCAGTATGTGTTTGCAAGTGGACCATTTTAACCAGACAATCCTTGGTTCGATTCCTCAACACACAGGTAACTCATAAATGTGCCCTTGAGCAAGGTTTTTAATCCCCAAGCTGGCCCCAGTGTGCAGTTGAGCACCTTCAGCTTTTCTTTATGCGCTTTATTTGTGAGTAATGGTGGTTTGTGAGTAGGTTGGTAGTTTGAATACAGGATGGTCGAGTTCTGTTTTTTTTTTTTTCATTAACCGTAACGAAGCAACAGCGTGATGAGGATTTCTTGATTTCACGTTGGATTGTGAAGTTAAAACAGTTTTTGATTGTTTTGGATTTTCTTCTCTGTGGGATTGTACTGTATCTGGAGCCATGTCCAGGCACAGTACTTAAAAACAGGTTTTTCAGTTTCAGGTTTGACTTCAGGGACCTTAAGAACTAACCATGGCATGAACTGAGTAACATCAGGTAGCTGGTAATTAGCGTTTGTAAGCTCCTTTCTCCCAACCCGGGACAGACCTGTGATGGACTGGCTTTCTATCTAGTGGAGACTGTTGACTCTCTTCTACATCACGTGATGGAATCTGAGGATAGGTGGCACCATCAGGCCTCAGGACGCACAGAGGACTTAAATATTTCTTTTTTCTTCTTAAAATGTTCACATTTTAAGGACACATCATTCTGGCTTATATTTTGTATGCTTTCTGAAATGTTTCCCACTTTTTTTTTAAACAAATTTATTGAATTAATCTCCGATTTGGTCACTCATCCTGAGAAGGACCTGATTATTGGTGATTTTAAGACTGTCAGATCTCCTCTGTCTTACTGGTGCATCCAGCACCATGATGATGATGATAATATCCTAAATACAGAACTTTGAGTTCTGCTGGACGCTGTCACACCTCTGAAGACGAGTATATGTCAGTCAGGAAGACAGACACCCTGGTTTACTGGGGACATGTGAGTGAGCCCAGATGTCCAAGTCTGGATGTCTTCTCCATTACGTGGTGCGAATGTTTCATGTATCCAACATGTAGAATAAGAAGTCTTCAGATTGTTTTGAGTTCTGACCAGGTCGATGAGTTTTTCAGCTGCCTGAGAGCAGACCTGGAGGTTTTGTTGTTCACAAAAGTACTCAGTGATGGTGTGTGTTCTTCCTACCAGAACCTCTGAAGCCTTCTTATCTGCCGGCTGCAGGATGACTTTGTGCTCCACAGGTGAAAAAGAAGTCAGCAGGTCACAGGGTTTTCTCTTGTTGTGCTCCTTTTCTCCATTTGACACTTTCATCACTCACCTACAGCTGCTAACTGAGTGCCTAATTTCAACACTTTAGTTCATTTTTGTGGGTGTGATATAAATTTATTAATGTTTTGATTCTGTTGTTTGTGTTTAAAAATCATTTTTTCTTTGTTCTGTATTGATGCTTCTTTATTGTATTGATGTTGCAAAACACTTTGTAATAACTGTTCGTGAAGTCTGATCGAAATAAAAAGCAGTTTATTATGTAACACTTTAAAACTATTTTGTTTGTTGTAGTACTGTTGACAGTATTACTGTAGGTCAGAAGGGCAGTATTTTACTGTAGTGGTCTTTTTTTTCTACTGCAGTGTTCTTCTGTTATCTGCATCCTTCACGGCTCGTTTGTCTCATTGTGTCTCTGTGGGCGATGTTCCGACATGAATTTAACTTCTGTCTCGTCTCCATGGAGACCTCACATTGAACTGCGTCCTGTCAAAGTGCTTAATTAGCTAATGAAAAGAGGAGGGAGGGGTCTGGAAGGGGGAGTGAGAGGGAGAATGCAGGAATTTTGCTCAATATTGATTATGTGGCTCCTCCCACTCTCCGATCAGCACTGCTGTAATCAATTAGTAGGAAGAGGTGCAGCTAAATGTTAATGAATTCCTCTGTGGTCATCGCCACGGTAACACTGGCTGAGTGTTTAAACTGCTGAAGAGCTCCACTGCCACTGACATAAGGCGCTGGTCTGATTGGCTGTCAGGTCACTCCACACAGTGATGTCATCAGCCCAGTGGGCGTGATGATTTTTGTGGTAATCAGACTCTGATTTTATAGTTTAAATCATTATTTTGTTAAATCTTCAGTCTGCTCATGCTTGTGTTTTTACCCGAGGCCATCAAATATGGCCATCGGGTATTGCGAAGGCTTTTCGTCCTCGCCATGAATATGACCCTGAGTGGTCCGCATGGCGTTAAATCACCAAACACACACACGCCGCTTTTCGTCCGTCCATCTGTCCGTCCGTCCATCCGTCCATCTGTCTATATGTTCTCAGCATAAGTCCAGTCCTATTACTGCCAGAGTCTTCAAATTCACAGGGAACATTCTTGGGACACACACCTTGGACAAGTTCAAAGATGGCTAAGCTTGACCTATTTTAAGAGGTATTTTAAGAGGTTAAAAAGTCACATTCTGTTCCTATTTTTATGGTATAATCTTGCGGACGTTAGCATGGTGGTGTCACTTCCTGGTGTCGCTAGCTGCTGACTTCGCTTCGTTTTTGGCTATAAATAACACCTTTCTCATATATTATGTAAAAGCTAGCGAGAAATAAGCACTTCTAAA
>CABFOU010308248.1:0-11362 GCA_900660325.1 Opsanus beta
GGTGACAATAAAACACGTTACTTTACATTCTATGCGTTTACTGACTGCTTTATGGGTTCATCTGATAAAGATCCTGACTGTTAGCACTGTTGCCTCATAGCAAGAATGCCCCAGATTAGTTTCTGACCTGGTCCTTTCTGTGTGGAGTTTGCATGTTCTCCCCATGTTTGTGTGTGTTCACACTCCAAGTGCTCTGGTGACCACGACCAAAGACATGCAGGTTAGGTGAACTGGAATTTCTAAATTGATCACATGTGAGAGTCTTCATGTGTTTATCTGTCTATAGGTGTTGGCTGTGTGATAGATTTTCTATTTAAAATAAGCTGTTGGGAACAGTTCCTCTGGATTAACAAACTGGGGTGGTGGTCCCCATTTTTAAAAGCAAAAAGGGGACCAGAGAGTTTGTTCCAATTATAGAGGAATTACACTTCTCAGCCTCCCTGGGAAAGCCTATGCTAGGTACTAGAGAGGAGACGTAGACTGTTAGTCGAACCTCAGATTCAGGAGGAGTAATGCAGGTTCTGTCCTGGTCGTGGAATGGTGGACCAGTTTTTTGCTATCACAAGGATATCACATGTATGACCACCAGTTAGCCTGTGTTTTGTGGACTTGGAAAATGCTGGGTCCCTCGAGGTACGAGGTATCCTGTGGGGAGTGCTGTGGGAGCATGGGGTACTGGATTCACTGCAAAATGCGAACCTGTTCCTGGTGGGTGTTGGACTCTGCCAGGGCAGTTTTATTATCAGCTTTATCAAAGGGCAGCTTTATCATCAATCCTGTTCGTGATGTTCAAGGACCGGATTTCACAGGCACAGTCAGGAACGGGATGGTGTACAGTTTGGTGACCTCAGGGTTGCATCTCTGCTTTTTGCAGATGATGTTCTGTTGACTTTATCAGGCAGTAACCTCCTATGTACACTGAGCAGGTTTGAGGCCAAGTGTGAAGCGACTGGGATGACAATCAGCACCTCCAAATCTGAGACCATGGTCCTCTGTCGGAAAGTGGTGGATTGTCCCCTCTGGGTCATGGGAGAGTTAAGCCTGATTTATGCTACTTCATCTCCACAGCTCCATAGCCACGAAGAGCCCTCTGCGTCGCTGCATACCCTCTCTGAGCCCTCTCCGCAGCCCAACGTGCACCTCCCAAAAATTGAAACTACACGTCGAAACAACGAAGACTGCATGGCCTGTGAATGGTCACTTTTTTAGTTTCACTCCTTCCTCTCCCGTCATATTTAAAGTCTGATTAAAAGTACACTGATTACATTTCGATCATTAATCAAATAGAGAAACGTTTGACAGAAGAAGTCCACAAATAAGAGCAACTTTACAACACGGAGTCAAAAAACTACAAAGATGCTCAAACGACCCGCAATTCATGGAGGGAAATTGCACGTAACGTTGGTTTGGAGGTCAATAATTGTATAAAGAAGTGGAGGTGGCTGAGGGAGAAATTAGTCCAGAAAAAAGAAAAAAATGACCAGCACCAGTGGCGATGCAGGTGGAAAGAAAGTCCCTGACGTGTTCTTCTCATTGCGCGCCCTACTATTCCTACAATAAATTGCATTGCGACACCCACCAATGCGATGGAGAACTTCGAAAGGGTCACGCCCACGGCGACATGATTGTGTGGCCACGGAGTTACGGAGTTGTAGAAGCATAAATCAGCTTTACTGCCCCAAGTGGAGAAGTTTAAGTATCTTGGGGTCTTGTTCACGAGTGGGGGTAAGTTGGAGCGTGAGCTCAATAGATGGATTGGGGCTGCATCTGATGGAAGGTGAGGCTCTCAATTTTCCAGTCAATTTAGGCTCCTATCCTCACCTATGGTCATGAAACTTGGGTAATGACTGAAAGAAGAACACGAATACAGGCAGCGTAAATTAGATTCCTCCCTCTGGCATTTGGACTTACACTCCTAGACAGGGTGAGAAGCTCATCTATCCAGGAGGGACTCTGAGTAGAGCTGCTGCATCTTCACATCGAAAGGAGCCAGCTGAGGTGGTTCGGGCATCTACTGAGGATGCCCCCTGGTCATCTCCCTAAGGAGGTCAAACCCTGGACTGGGAGGACACCCTGGGGAGACCCAGGACACACTGGAGGGATTATATTTCCCACCTGGCTTGGGAATTTCTCAGGATCCCCCGGGAAGAGTTACAGGACTTGGCCAAGGATAAGGAAGTGTGGGGTGAGCTGCTTGGTCTGCTGCCACTGCGACCTGGACCCGGAAGCGGCAGAAAATGAATGAATGAATAAATTTTAAAAAATTAATTTTCGAAACCATTACAGTTAAAAACTCATATATTCAAAAAACAATGAAGAATCTACCCTGTGTTTTGTCAACTGATTGTAACAACAAAACAAGCTTTTTTCTGACATACACCACTTATATTAAGAATATTAATGTTACATTAACACCAATTTAAAAGTAAATGTACAATATGATATTTGATTAACGAGACCAACATGTAATCACGTGATGTGCTGTTACGGTGTTGTATTTTCATGAAACAAAAACTCCATGACCAAATATAATAAATGAATATGAAACATTTCTGAACCACCTAACTCTTACATTTCAATGCATTGAAGTCTTTGACCTTTTTATTATTTAATCAGAAACACTTTGATTTATTTGGATATAACATTCTGCCTAAATCAGCATGGACAAACTCAAATCTTGTTTAATTCAGAAGTCTTCTCATCTAAACAGTGACTCTATTATTCAGTTCTTGACTAGAACTGAGAAAACCCAAAGGTCTATGCAGGAAACTGCAAACGAGGGAAATGGAAACCTGAGGAAAAAAAAAACAATTTTTTCACTGACATAAATGTATTATACCTGGCAAAGACATTTTTAAGCATTATATGCTCAATCTGTGGTAAAAGGCTCTCCTGATACTTAAACACTTTGTTTAAATTGTTGAATTCTGTGTTTCTCATTCATGTTAGATTTACATATCTGTGGATTTGGGTACTTTGTGCACGTCTGGAGACCTCCTGAAGTGAAAACCACATGAAATATTGAAAACCATGAAATATTTTTGGAAGATCACGACAGAAAGTTATCAGTTAATGTTTTACTACTACAAAGTAAGCACTTTTTGGTGTGTTTTTACCTGTGCCGCTGGTCCACCACAGCTTTAGAAGGCAGCCTCCAGATGATCCTTGGTTGAGGGTCTCCTGTAGCGAAACAGTTAAGCCTCAACTGGTCTCCATAGAACAACTCTGTGAGTCGCTGGGATGTCTCCACTATCTGAGGGACAGATTCTTGTCTCTGTGCTGTCAGTGTCACCACTCTTCTCTCTGAGCCAGTTGAACTGGTAGCAATACATTCATATATCCCATTGTCATTAAGAGTCAAATCCTGTATGTGGAGGGTTCCATTCTCATACACTGACACCCTTATGTCACTGGTAGGCCTGTTAAATTGCACCACTGTCCCATCGTGGAGGACCCAGTGAACAGTAGGTTGAGGGCTGCCATGACCAGTGCAGGGTAACCACAGATCCTGGTTTACACTAACTTTCACGTGCTGTCGTTTCTCCTCCATGATCTCAGGGGGAGATGCCACGACTTGTAGTCGGACTGTAGCAGTATCAGCTCCAGCCGGATTACTAGCGATGCATTTGTAATGACCTCGGTCATGAACAGAAACCAAATCAATGATCAGTGTTCCCTCAGCACTCACTGATACCCTTCCTTTGTCTTTGCTGTAACCACTGACTTGTGTCTGGTTGGCCAGGATCCAGGATATCATAGGTGTGGGCCGACCCTCTGCTTTACATTTCATCTCCACTGTGTTTCCTGCATGAGACTTTATGTCACGCACTTTGGGCTCCAGGATGCGTGAGGGGTATGCCACCACAGAGAGGGTGACAAGTAATTTATCTGAGCCATGGTTGTTCTCAGCGAGACACAGGTACTGTCCACGGTCCTTTATGTTAGCGTTCTGGATGGACAGTGTGCCATTGCTCAAAACCTCAAACTTGCCCATCTTCCCCTCAATTGCAACTGTGTTTCCTGAAGGAAAAAAAAGAGGTTTTTTTAAAGGAAACATACAACTTAATGACAATCACTCGTAAAATACAACATAATCATTAAAAAACAATGTAAATTTAAATTTACTTTGTGAAACTAATTCTAATTTTTATAACATTTTCACTTTGAAAAGCAGGGCTTAAACCCCCAAAATGTAAGCGAGTGAGTGAGTCATACAACACTTTTAATATGAGACCTATACATCTAAACCTCCAACTGTGAATGACGATGAATATTAGTAAGAGAATAAAGAGATTATAATTTGGTATATCTGATCATACCCAATCATGACATATTGATACATAATTGATTACCACTGACTACCATGTTGGCACTCTGGCAAATTCTGTCCATACTGCGACCTAGTGGGGGACAGCACAACTTTTCATATACAGTACTGTAAAAGGAGGAAATCCTGATAATGTGATGACAGGCCAAAATGTCAGGGAGATATTTATCTGTCCAAAATGTATTCACAAGTGTGGAAAAAAAGAAATACTTTTGCACAACTCTGTGCAGTTCACTCAGGGTTCTGTACTGCCTGCTAAATTTCAATATAAATATTTACGACAGTTTTACAGGGGGTTTATTGGCCCTGTGTTACATTCACCAAGAGGATAATGTAACACATCTGTTCATTGGATTGTTGACAGAAGAACTCAAAATCTTTTGAATCTTGGAATTTAATCCTAGGATTATCTGTTTTCTTGCAATGACATTGGTTGGACTTTACTGTCAAAGAAAAAGTGTTTGAAGCTGGTTCACTTTAATGAAGAATTTCTTCACTCCAGTAATAAGAGATCAGCAGACCCCATGACTTTTAGGACAGACTCCCTAATAATGTTTTTTTTTAAAGTCCCAGTGACAAATCTGCCAAATTTTGGTAGGAACAAAATAGGTGGGACTAAGATAGTTGCCAGATGTGCTCCATGAATCTGATATTCTGGCTGTTATTGGCTCTGTGAAGATCTGCTCTGACACATTCTCTGTGTGAGAGACTTCGATGCTGACCTACTGACCTACTCATTATCAGCGAGATGAAACATTGGGTCTCATGCAAGAACCACTCATTTGAACAGATTCATTCATACGTTACTTGCACTTCACTCATTCACAGATTTTCCTCACATTTTGAGAATTTTTCATATGTCTGAACAAAATTCATGAGTGATCCAGACCAGCAGTAGCAGTCATGCAATTAGTCTTCTGTCATCCAAACCTATGTATTTAGTAAGTGATTGTGTATTTCACTAATTTGAACTAGATTTAATAAAAAAAAAAAATCCTACATTAATTACAAATCATAATTACATTGATGCTGTTCTGCACAAATCTTCAATTTCAATTGCAATAGTATAATTCTCAATTTATTTATGTAGCCTAATGATATTTTAAATTTAAGATTACATAAGATAAGATCAGAGACAGAAAGAAATGTTCTTATATGATGCCCACTGTTTTTGTTTAATATCTCAGACAGTGTGATTGTAATTGGGTCTGAATATAGTCAAAAATAGGGTTGGTACAACAAAAGAATATCATTAGTTGACTAGTCATGTACCATTCTTTGTCATTTACGACTAGCGGATGACTAATCTTGAAAATAAATAAATAAGGCCAAATTGTAGCAGTGAAACACTAAATTGAATTTAATTAAAAACTTATATAAACATGGTGTTAACCCAATGAACTAAACAGAAAAAAAAATATTTGTGGTACTACTAGATGCAAGATATTTATTCAAAGCCCCAAAGTTATTGAGTGCTGGCTGCTAGTGGATGTTGGCCTGTGTTGGTTGGTGCTTGATCTCAGTTTTTGAAACAATTTCTGCAATTACTGTGTCCTGTTACTGTTTTTGACAGCTGTGTAGTAAAGTCTGAATTACCTGACTGGAAGACTAGAAGAAAATCAGAAAATTTACTTCTTTCCTTGTTGTGGTTGACTATTACAATTACTGGTACCAACCATATTCAAAGTCCACCTGAATCTGTATGTATTGTAACAGTACATTTCATAAACCTTCATAAACCTTCTGTAATTAAAATAGCTGTTCTTTGTTCATCGACATTAGTGGTAACAAAGAACATTCACAGTTAAGAAGGATTCTGTAGTCATTGTTATACTACCTTATACATACAGTGCAAAAACAATTAAAATTAGTTTCACATAAAGAGATTTACTGTTTTGGAAATAGAAAACCTCAGAGCTCAGCACTAGACATTCCAATGTAGAAATCTTGACAATACATAGAGAGGTGATGGTCGAGTGGTTAAAAAGTTGGGCTTTCACCAGAGGATCGTTGTCATATTGTAAAATCACTAAGGGCCCTTGGCCAAGGTCCTTAACCCCAAGTTACTCCTGGTGTGCTATTGAGTGTCTTGCAGGGCAGCATACTGACATCTGTGCGTGCGTGTGTGTGTGTATGTGTGTGTGTGAATGGGTGAATGTGAGGCTTTGTTGTAAAGTACTTTGAGCTTCTGATGCACATCAAAAAGCACTGTAGAAATGCAGTCCATTTTCCACCCACAACAAACTAATCTGAGCATACTGTAATGAAATCAGATTTCACCTCCAGTTTTGAGGGAAAAAAAAAAAAAATTATTCACCATGAAATGTGTGTTTTTTTTTTTTTTTTGGTACCTGTGCTCGGTGAGAATCGTTTCCAAGTGACAGTAGGCTTTGGATTTCCTACAGCTTCACATGGGAGGAAGGCATCCGAATTGGACAACACGGTGAAGCTGGCTGCATTTCCCCCAGTTATTTTGGGCTTCTTTGCCATATTTGTTGAATGTTCAAAACCAAAGTTAGAACTTGTAGTCTCATCACCAGTGATGGTCTTGTTATTGTATGAAGCAGGGGTGGTAGAATATCCTTGTTCTGCTGTAAGGACTGTTACTGCACCAAGATCAAGATCTTTTTCTCTTGCTCCACTAGTCTGTGGAGTTGGTCTGGCTCTCCTAATCATGGGTTGAGGTGTGGTGTGACGTATGTTCGTCCATGTTGGTGGTCTAATATGGCCAGAGACTCTGTTCTGAGCTACTGTATACGGTTCTTTCATGGTTGATGTCATTGGTTTGTAGGGAGTAGCTGAAGTTATTCCCAAAGACACTACCTCTGTTGTAAGAATGTCAGCTGTGGTAGCTGAGTGTAATTTAGTGAAATTAGGTTTCTTCAATGGTCTCCGGCGTCTAAAGGGTCTTCGCTTTTGTCCGAGCCGTCCTCTCTTCCTACCAGGCTTCTGTTTGATTTCAGGCCAAATATTAGAGAGTTCCCCAGACCCAGACGACAAAATTTCATCAGGATTTGCCATTGACGGTGGTTTGACAGTGGGTGGAGCCAGTAGAGTCTGTGACTCCAGAGCTGTTTCAGTAGTAGAGGATGACCTGGACAGGTAATATGGACTCACTGTTGTCTGACGGTAAACGCTTGGACCAAATGTTCTGAATTCAAAATCTGCAGAAGACAAATCTCCATAATCACCATCTAACAAACTTTCTTTGCTTTTTGTGTGTTGTGATGTGGAGATAGTCTCAGATGCACCAGGAGAGTATGTGATGGGCAATGCAGTAGTGGATGTTTGTGGGGTCACTTTCGTAGTTTTAGCAGTAGTAGAAATTTTTGCAGGGGACAATGGTCTACTCAGCCTTTTCAGTATCTTTTCCTTTTCTCCTTCTCCAAACAGTCTGCTCCATGGAATTCTTCCACGGATGACTTTAGAGGTAGTTGTTGTTATAGTCGTAGAAGGAAGTGACCCTTCTTTGTTTGTGGTCACATATGGATCTAGTATAAAGTCAAATTCAAGCCCGTCAATAGAGGTGATGTAGTCACTGGAACCTTCTGGCCTAAAATTGGAATTTGGAGTAATGTAATAACTACTGGCAGTAGCTGCAGTATCTTTTGTGGAGGCAGGTTGCTCTGTTTTGTGTAAAGATGAACTGTAAGCAGCAGTTTGGATGGCAGCTTGTGTCGCAGTGGGTGCTGTCTTCATCCCGTCTTGATCACAGTCACAATCTGAGAAAGATTACAGAGAAACAGTAAAATATTAGCCTTAAATGCAATACTAGTACCAGGTGTAATACTTGAAATGTTAAAACAAGCTTTGTGCACCTCTGGTCATTTCTATTTTATATGGCACAGTGGTATTGCTTTCCTTTTTCACTGAGGACTGTTTAAGTTGACTGATGAAAGACTGTATATCTGTGATCCTGCTAGGTTTGATGATCCTCCTGCGTCCTTGGAAGGTCCTTCGGCGGCCACCTCTTCGGCCATTCTTCTTTGGAATGATACGAATCTGTTGCTGAGAGACAATGGTGGATCCTGAAGGAAGGCGTGCAGACTTTATTGTTTGAGTTGTGTGAAAGGTGATCTCATCTTGTTGTCTCTCTGTGCTTGTGAAGGCTGTGAATGTGGTGTGACTTTCTTGGTCTGCGGCTGTGTGTATGACTAACTCCACTGGGCCTACACCATCCTTCATTGGAGTAATGTTAGGATTTGTTACAAAGGAGAGCATCATTCCAGTGGACGTCTCTGGGTCTTCACGTTGTTCTCCTGAGAACAGTTGTTGTGATGTGCTGATCATACTGAGTTGGGGGTAGTTTAAAGAGTGTTTGTATTTTTTGTCCAGTGCAAAAACTTCATTTGTCCCATGAAAACTATGGCTGAAATTGTTGTCTGAAAACATATCATACGGTGTGACTGAATCGATTTGACTTTCACTTATTTGTTTTGGATAGTGTATCGATGTAGAAATGATTTGTGTAGGGTTTGATTGCATGTGGGACTCTGGTTTGAGAATATTTGTACTTTCCATTATTGGATTAAAATTAATGTGACTGCTGGCAGTGGTTTCCATGGCAATGGTTTGATCTGTTTCTGTTGAAACTAAAAGACTACCCTGGCTTGTTGTCGCCTTTTCAGTCCACTTGCTCTGCTGCCCAAATATTCCACCGTCTTGCGGGTTTTCCAGACTTGACATGGCTGTGCTTAGTGTAGTGGTGGGATCCTCTCCAAGGATAAAATCTCCATCACCAGAGAAATCAGTTTGGGGGTCCTCATATTTTACTGACTCTCTTTCTGCTTCAGTTTTTATTTTTGATGTATCTTGAGCTTTTTTCATAAATTCAGCAAATTTCTGGGGGTCTACTTTCCTATGAGCGTTATCAAAAATCCTTGTGCTCCAGATACGCCTGTTGCTGAATGAACCCCTTCTTCGCTGTCCTAGACGACCAACAGAGCTTGTTCTACCCTGTGACCTTAGTCTCGGATAAGGCTGATCTGAGGTGATGGTCCGTGATTCCTGACCAACTCGATCAGAAACACTAGAAGTGGGGCTTTCACTGAGGAAGTCTGTGTTGTCTGGCAAATTGGGATCCATGGCATTCTCCATTGCCATTCCTGACCCATCAATGTCCAAATTGGTCTTTTCAAGCCTTTCTCCAGTCACTGTTACTAGAGACACCAGCAGGTCAGCTCCTAAGATGTTTGCAACCAAACACCTATAAAATCCTCTGTCCCTCTCTGTGAGACCCTGCATGAACAGGGTTCCATTCTCGTACACCTTTCTGGTACCTTGTGACTTCTGCAATACTGTATGATCAGGGAGTATCCATTGGACAGATGGCTTAGGACTCCCCATGGAGCCACAGTCAAACAACAGATTTTCCCCTAGTGGCTTTGTGAGTTGGACACCATTGACATCAGCTTCTTCCACATCAGGAGACAGAACAGTAACTCGAAAACTCAGGACATCTGCATCCAGGTAGTTTGTAGCGATGCACCAATAAAGGCCTGTGTCTGTGGTATCTGCACCACGCAGAGTAAGCTTTCCTTCAGCTGTTATTATGATCCTCCTGTCCTCACTGGTGAATGGGGCCCTGACCTTAGTTCCGTCTGGTAAAATCCATTCCACCAAAGGTTTTGGTTCACCCACAATTTCACAGTTTAACTGTACCACACCACCTGTGGGAAAATAATGAAAAATACTTATGTCAGTGCACACTACACACAAAGGTTTTCTATAGTTTGGAAACACAAACTTTTACTAATTAATGAGTACAAATAACTTTCTCTATCAGCATTCTGTTGTTTTTTTTTTTGTAGTCAGAATATATATAAAAAGAAAAGGAATAAAAGAACCCCAAAGCAAAGTTAAATGTTTTTCTTACCACTTTATGACTGCTGCTGTACTGTAGGTCTAGGTTCAGATGTACAACATGCTATCTATTGTTCCAGCACCTCTGGGTGTGCATTCAAAAAAGTTAAGTATCACATATCAGCTGTTTTGCTACCCTAACACTGACCTTTTCCCTGATCATAAAAATAACTCATAGTCACACCTGAAGCTATGCCATTTATACCTTTAGCTAAGGGTATTATTCAATGTGACATACCAATCAGGATTGTAAAAACCAATATGTGCAGCAAAATTAAGTTTCACAGCAATACACAAGTAACTAACTAGAAATTGAACTCCAGATAGGAGATACAGCTGGACCAACAAACACTTGCAGAACATACTGAACAAATACAACACAATGGTATGTCTACAAGGAAAGTAACCAAAATTCATGTGTTGTATATGAATATCTGCACTGGCATTAAGAAATTGTTTGTAGAAACAACATAACATTGTTTTAAAAGTAAAAGAAAATTTTCTGTCATATTCTCAAATCAAGTCTTGGAGAAGGTGCTGGAGCCACACATTGCCAGATCCACCACACACCAGTATTGTCCAAGTTAAAAAATGTTTGATTCAGAAGCATGGAGGGGCTGACTTTCATTTTCCTGAAAACAGGGTTAACAAGACGACACAAGGACAAAAACTAATGGACAGTACATACAAGTGTCAGGTCAGATCAGGTCTGGGAGCTGCACACCATTGAACCACCCTGTGTCCTCAGTAGCAACCACCAAGGCAGTGTTCAATCCCCACCTCTCAAATAGAGCCATCTATCTATCACAACCAGGTTAAATGTATTTTAGTTTATGCAAATCACAACATACAGTGCATCCAGAAAGTATTCACAGCGCTTCAATTTTTCCACATTTTTTTATGTTACAGCCTTATTCCAAAATGGATGAAATTCATTTTTTTCCCTTAAAATTCTACACAAAATACCCCATAATGACAATGTCTAAAAAGTTTTTTGTTTTGAGATTTTTGCAAATTTATTAAACACCCCGCAATGACAATGTGAAAAAAAAAATGTTTTTTGCGATTTTACCAAATTTATTAAAAATTAAAAAAAAAAAAATCCTAAGAAATTACATGTACATAAGTATTCACAGCCTTTGCCATGAAGCTCAAAATTGAGCTCAGGTGCAT
>CABFOU010308404.1:0-10103 GCA_900660325.1 Opsanus beta
TTATACATGCCGTACAGAGAGAGTGCAGCTCAAACCGAAGTCAAATTCCTTGTACTCTTGTGGATACTTGGTGAATAAAGGCTATTCTGATTCTGATAGCATAAATAAATGGAATTACTGTCTGCCTGAATTCTAAACCACAGAGATGAAAAAAAAAAAAAACTACAGCAGACATCAAATTCATTTCCATGATATTTTTGTCCACCATCTTGTATGAGGAATTGCTGTGGAAGAGGCCCCCTCTCGTCGACATTTTGTTTGGGTCTTTCACTCACCGTCACTGGGCACTCTCTCTCCTCTACTGTAACTCGATCATCTTGCCATAATCTGGAGCTCAACACAGAGCAGGGTGGCAATTCATGACAATCCTCGCCAACATCAGCCTGACCAGCCATTTTTGGCAGGGAAGCACACCATACATTACCAGACAGCTGCAGTAAATGATCTGGATAAAGACATTGGGATGATTCTTACCAATCACCTGATGAGGGTTCTAACACACCCTCAGCAGGGTTCTAACATACCCTAACAATTCAGATCCAGCATAACATAATCAGGGACTAGTCAACATCCCTACAAAGTTGTCCTTCGAGCTGGATCTGAGAATGCTCAGTAGATAAAGATGTCTCATTCACCAGATAAAGAGCCTGGAGGTACGTGTGTCAGAAGGCAGTGAACCCTTCCTGTATACCTTCAGGACTACAGCCTTCCAGACTATCTGAGCAAACGTTCACCTCCTTCAAAGCTAGCAGAGGAGGATATAGAAGGCAGTGGTAATTCATGCTGTGCTTCACTCATCAGTAAGTAGTGGAGCGCTCCCCAGTGGGCAGTAACTGACCAGTGGATCAACCCAGCCGTGACTGGGAGATGGAATGCCAGCACCTCAAGTATGAAAGGGATCATCTCCTTACTTCGATGCAGCACCTTAGGTTACACAACCGGGAGCTAGAAGCTACGGTGAGATGTAGCGACTACAGGCAAGAGTGCCACTGTCATCACCAGAATGCTGCCGAGTCTGAGCCACCTCAGGAGGCCCTACGCACAGGCAGAGCTGCATCTGCCCTCCGGAGGCAGTCTGCTCATGACTTGGAGCACACAGTTCATCCCAAGATTCACCTTCAATCTTCTTCAGTTCACCACCTTTAACTTGTGGTTCCCAGTGGTACACCACTATAGCCCACAGCCCAGCGATTACCACCCCAGATGCCGTTCTTCCACAAAATGTTGTTCCGGCTATGACGATTACTCCGATCCCCACAACAGGTGACCACAATCCCCGCAGTGATTATTCATATGAATGACTCCACAACCATCATGAGCACTATCTTCCCAGACGCCTAGCCCGTAACCACCCTGGTGGTCAGGAGCAGACATATCGTGGACCTACTCCTACCATACCAGACTTTATCCATCCAAACCCCAGAGAGTTTGCCCGATTGTGAATTGCTCTAGATAATATCCTGCCAAGGGATGCCACAGCATGTTTCAAATTCCAGATCCTAGTGGATCATCTCAAATTGGAAGAAGCTCTGCTCATAGCAGACTCTTACTCCAACTTTCATTGCTCCTTCTCAGATACCATGGCCGCCTTGAATCAGCAATATGGACAATCTCACCAGCTGGTTCTTCAACGTATTGCTGAACTCATGGATGGCCCCAACATCAACAGCGGCGACATCAAGTCATTCCTGATGTTTGCCCTGCATGTATGGCCCCTTGTCAGCATGCTAGATCAGCTTGGACATAAGGGAAGGGTGGAAGTGGACTGTTGTGCACGTGTCTCTGCTACTGGGAAAACTACGAAATGACCTCAGATCAAGCTTTCAGCGCTACATACACCCATTGAGGATACTGATACTGACTCTCTTGGATCTAGCAGACTGGTTGGAATACGAGCAGCAGGTCCAGGAAGACATGTCACAGTATGGCTCTAGCACCAAGAGGAACATATCTGAGGGCAGCGACTTAAAGAGGGGAACCAAGCCACCTGCCAAGGCATCGGTCCTTCTCCTCGGCACTGAAGCCAAGTCCACAGGGGAAGCAGCCAAAGCAACAGTTCCTACCCAACCTCTGAAGAAATTCTGTGACAACAATAAACACTCCATCAACAACTGTTCCAATTTTAAGATTCTCAACACCGCCCAGAAGCGCACTTCGATTCAAGACAACAACAGATGTTGGCGGTGTGGCAGGAATCATAAGTCTATCGACTGTGATTTAAAGATGTGCTGCAAGACATGCAACAATCGGCGCCTCCTCGCCCTTCACAGGATTGGAGAAAAGGCCTCTGTCAAAACTGACAATGTTGACCAACTTGAGTCTGTGAAGTATGGCAAGCCAATGTCACCTCATGAGGGAGAAGAGGTTCACTACATTGGTAAGCCACCTCAAGGACATCATGTCCTCCTGAAGGTCACCAAGGTAGTCCTCAAAAAAGGAAATTGAACTCTGGAGACCTTTGCTATTCTGGACGACGGTTCAGAGCGTACTTTGCTCCTTTAGGCTGCAGCTCAACGCCTAGGTCTTCAGGGTCAGCGTGAGGATTTACCCCTTCGGACAGTGAGACAGGAACTCAAGATGCTTCATGGGGCGGCCGTCTCCTTGACAGTCTCACCAGCAAGTTTCCCCAAACAGCACTTCAACATTATTGACGCTTTCACTGCAACAAATCTCGTCTCGGGGGAACATACCTACCGTATAAAAGCTCTGCGTCAGAAGTTCAGGTACCAAAGGGAACTGCCTATTCAACCCTTTGAAGGCATCTTTCCTCTCCTGCTCGTTGGATCCGACCATCCACATCTCATAACACCAATAGAGCCAGTGAATGTGGGGTCACCAGGAGCACCAGTGGCAGTTTGATCTCGTCTTGGATGGACCCTCCAAGGGTCAACACCCCACCTCAAACACTGTCTCCAGGAGCAATGCTGTCTCTTCACAGTCCACAGAACTCCACCACCAGACTTTCAACAACACATTGAGAGATTATGGCAGCTGGATGTTTTTCCTTGGCACAGTGAAAAGGCTAGCATGAGATCACGTCAGGATCATGAGGCCTTCAGTTGTCTAGAGGCAAAGATGCATAGGGTGGAAGTTGATGGTGTTCAACGCTATGCCACTCAACTTTTGCAGGTAAAGAACTTCCTTTCCCTTTGTGCCCCCAAGACAGCGGTTCTCTCACACCTCAAAAACATCGAGAGAAGGCTCGCCAAATCACCTGAGATAACCACAGCCTACATCTCAGAGATAAATAGACTGGAGCAAGCTGGTTACGTGGTCAGATTGGAACCTGAAGCAGAAGACACACCAACCAGGTGGTACATCCCACACCATTTGGTGGAACACAATAGGAAACCTCGGGTTGCCTTCAATTGCTCTTTCCAGTACCAAGGCGCCAACCTTAGCAAGCTCTTGCTTCCTGGACCAGCCCTGGGACTTTACCTACTTTCTGTCCTCCTGCGCTTCAGGGAACATACAGTGGCTATCAGTAGTGACATATGCGGTATATTCCACCAAGTAAGGCTTCTGCCTGAGGATCAGCCACTTCTCTGCTTTCTCTGGAGAGAGCTTCAATGAGAGGAACAACCTGCGGTGTACGAGTGAAGAGTGCTACCACTTGGTACAACTAGCAGTCCCTGCTGTGCCATATATGCACTCGAGAAACATATCCTTAATCACACATAACCAGGAGATGCTGCCAGGGAGGCTGTGTTGAAATGTTGATACCTGTTTCTGGAGTGTGGCTACAGTGGAGGATGCCACAGCATTAGTGAACCAACTACAGACATTTCTGGCCCAAGGTGGTTTCAAGCTGAGGCAATAGGCAAGTAACCACCCTGACACTATCAGCCACCTACAGGCTGAGGCAAGGGCAAATAGCATTGAGAGGTGGATCTCACAAGGCCAGGTAGACCAGCAGGAATCAGCCCTTGGCCTCCAGTGGCATTGTCAGACAGACACCTTGTCCTACAAGACTCGGATTCCCCAACCAAATAAGATCACCATGCACTCTATTTATAAACTGTTAACCAGTCAGTATGACCCCCTCTGGTTTCTTGTTCCACACACTACGAGGGCCAAAGTCCTAGTACGACATCTGTGGGACAAGAAACGAGAGTGGGATGATTCTACTCTGCCAGAGTCCTTGCTTCAAGCTTGGAGAGAATGGGAAGACAAGCTGCCTAATCTACAAAGCATCACCCTGCCAAGATGCTACACCAGCCCCAGATTGGATCGCTCTACCAGCAATTGTGAAATCCACGTGTTTTGCAACGCCTCTGAGCAAGCATATGGCTTTGTGGCATACCTCAGGACTATCAGTTCTAGTTGTGAGGTGGAGGTAGCCTTCCTCACTGCAAGGTCATGAGTAGCTCCAAAGAAGCAGCAGTCCATCCCTCATCTGGAACTGTGTGCTGCTTTAATAAAGGCTCAGATGGCCAAACTCCTTAACACAGAGTTAACGCTTCCCATCCAGCAGACCGTGTTGTGGACTGATTCTACCACTGTCATTGCCTGGTTGCATTCAGAATCATGTCACTTCAAAGTGTTTGTGGGCACCAGAGTCGCAGAGATCCAGGATCTCACAGTCTATGCCACCTGGCGCAATATGGAGTCTGCTCTTAACCCAGCAGATGACATCATGCGGGGAAAGCCACTCTCCTCACTAACAAAATACAGCAGCCGGAGTAGTGGTCTGCCCTTCCTACTCCAGAGTTCAACTCAGTGGCCACAAACACTTCCACTTCAAACAACAGAAACAATTGAAGAACTGAAGAAGCCTACCTTTTTTGGCCTCACAGGTATACCTCCCGTACACCCTGTACCCGATGCCACTCAGTTCACTACCTTTGAGGATCTCAAAATTGCTACTGCACAATCCTTACATGGGGCGGCTCGGGATAAGCTGACAGCGGAGGACTATCATCAAGCCCAAACCTTACTCTTGCAACAGATCCAGCTCGATTGTTTCCCCACTGAGTTCAATGTCCTAAAAGCTGGAAAGCTGGTTCCTAAAACCAGCAGCATCCTCACTCCGGCCCCAGAATTCAATGAAAAGGATAATCTCATCCGGGTAGGAGGTCGCCTTCGGCACAGTAATCAACTCACTCCAGATAACTTTCATCCTATTGTCCTTGGCGCCCAACATCCCATCACTAAGTTGTTCGTGCAGGACTTTGATGCAAAGTTATTCTATTCTGGGCCTGAATGAGTTTTTGCTGAGCTTTGACACCATTATGGGACCCCCCGTGGGCAACAGGCCATACGTCGTTACCAGTGTCACTGCCCTGAATGCCAGAAGTGGCGCAGCAAACCACAGGTACCCAAGATGGCCGACTTACCCCCCCTCGAGGTTATGTCCGTACAAGCCAGCCTTCTATTCCACTGGCGTAGATTGCTTTGACCCATACTCTGTCAGAATTGGTCAGAGAAGTGAGAAACGCTGGGGAGTGCTCTTCAAATGCATGACTACACGTGCTGTGCACATAGACCTCCTCCCTAGCCCTGACACTGATACCTTGCTAATGGTTTTAAGGCGTTTCATAGCCAGGAGAGCAAGCCATTCGAGCTGCTCTCTGATCAGGGAACCAACTTCAAGGGAAGTGAGCAAGAACTATAAGAAGCCTTAGCTGCCCCTCAGCCAGACCTCCAAACACTGCTCGCATCCCAACAGATCAACTGGAAGTTCAACCCACCGAATGCTCCCCATTCTGGTGGTTGCTGGAAACAAGAAATCCATTCCATCAAGCAAGCCTTATGGGTCACTCTTGGTGCTCAGCTGGTGACAGAGGAGGTACTGAAAACAGTCCTAATCAAGGTTTGAAGGCATCCTCAATTCTAAACCTTTGGGCTACACATCAACTGACATTGCGGACCCTGATCCAATAACACCCAATTCCTTGCTTATTGGCTGCCCAGATGCCACCCTCCCGCCAGTGGTATATCCAGAGTCAGAACTGCTAGGTCACAGACACTGGCAACATTGTCAGCTCCCTGCTGACCACTTTTGGAAGCACTTTATTATGTTCTACCTTCCCAGCCTTCAGGCTCGCCAGAAGTGGCATACAGAGCACCTGAACCTCCATGTTGGCTGTCATGATCATGGACCATCAATTACCGCATTCGTTCTGGCCAGTGAGCAAGGTCATCAGCATCTCAATGGGATTAGATGTTAAAGTGCGATCAGCTGACATACATCTTGACAACCGGACCTACTCCCATCCAGTCAGTAGGCTCATCCAACTCCCATCTGTACCTGACTAACAGAATTCGGCAACCTTGCTATATAGAATAGAATAGAGCCTTTATTGTCATTGTACATACATACAATGAAATTTGTCCTCTGCATGTCAACATGGGCCTTTTCATTTATAGTTCAGATTTCCTATAGTAAATCTGGGGGCAGCTGTGGAAAAGGCCCCCTCTAGTCAACATTTTGTTTGGGTCTTTCACTCACCGTCACTGGGCACTCTCTCTCCTCTACTGTAACTCTACCATTTTGCTGTAATGTGGAGCTCAACACAGCGGGGTGGCATTTCACGACAATCCTCGCCAACATCAGCCTGACCAGCCATTTTTGGCAACAAACCACACCATAAGTTGCCAGACAGCTGCAATAAACAATCGTGGACAAAGACATTGGAGTGATTCTTACCAATCACCTGCTAAGGGTTCTAACATTTCAGATCCAGCATAATATAATCAGGGACTAGTCAGCGCCCCTACAATTGCCTTGGGTGTTTTGGAGTGTAAAATGATTATTGTAAATGGACTTCAGCCGCCTTCTGTTTCACTTAACTTTTGCTTTCAATACATGTAATTCTGTTCGGTTAGGGGAGGTTCCTGTCAGCTGATGGATTTACTCACTGCAGAACATTCCAGTTCTTTTTCTCCAGTAAGCTGTGGGCTCTTTTGGCAACAACATTTTAAACATTTGGCTGAATGTGAACATCACCTTATACACTTCAGAATTCATTCTGATGCTACTTAATCAGTAAATACAGAAGAATCACACATGTCCATACCAGAACACGACCGGGTTTCACACACGAGGAGCAGCTCACTTTTTTTCTCTGCGCTTTTCACTTTACTACATTAGTGTTTGCCTCATCTGCCCACAGGATGTTTTTACAAAACTTTTTAATTTATTTTTTATATTTTATTTAGATATATATTTCAGTTGTTGGCTTTGACACAGATTTGTTGAACTCCTGCAGGATGGTCTTGAACTGGCCACCTGCTGTCCTTCACTGTGCAGACATTCATTATAAGTCCTCATGTGTGACCTGTGCTAATTGTTATAATACTGACCTTTGGGTGGAGCAGTCCAGACTCAGACGTGCACTTTGTGCCACGGCACTAACTCAGACCTTTATACGTGCTATAATCTTGCTGTCTTTTGCTTTCTGCCTAGTTCTGATGTGTCCAGTGGAGATTATGTTCATCGTGGACAGTTCTGAAAAAGCCAAGTCATCGCTGTTTGAACAGCAGAAGGCGTTCATCCTGCGCTTCAGCACAAAGCTGCTGCAGCTTCGCTCGGCTGGATGGCGTGTGCGTGTGCGCCTGGCGGCACTGCAGTACAGCAGCACCGTGGTGTTGGAACATAACTTCAGAGACTGGCAGGACCTGGACGTCTTCCAGAGCCGTGTGGCCTCCATGACCTTCATCGGCCATGGCACCTATTTGGCCCACGCCATCACCAACGCCACCCAGGTGTTCATCCGTGAGACCTCTTCCAGCAGCCTGCGGGTGACGCTGTTGATGACAGATGGCACAGATCACCCACGCAGCCCCAGTGCTGTGGCGGCTGCCGCTGAGGCCAAGCAGCACAACATCAAAGTGTTCGCTGTGAGGCTCCCGGGCTCACCCAGAGACGGCCCCCTGCTAGTGAAGTTGCGCTCCATTGCCAGCGCTCCCCCACAGCAGCATGTCTTGAGTCTCAGTGACAGACGGCTGGACGAGCGACTCATCAATGAACTGGTCAGTGAAGCTTCCACCAGTATCACAGTACAAAGTGCAACAACCACAAACTACACATATTCACAAAGAACCTCAAATATATGAAATACTGTCAAATTTTTGACATTAATACTTTATTTCTTTCTTCATTTCTTTCAGAATGCAGTTATCAAAACCAGGGTAAGTGATTTTTTTTTCCCCATGCGAGATCTTAATTTTTTTTAGTTGTTCACAGTTAGTCAGGTAAAAACCAGCAATGCCATGAGACTGAAAAGTCATGTTATAGCAGTGGTTCTCAAACTCTGGGGCAGGGACCCAGGGACACAGTCCCTGTGGTGTGTGTGTGTATGTGTTGGGGGGAGGTAAAAAATGTTTGTTCATTCATTTTCTGCTGCTTGCCTGGGTCCAGGTCACAGTGGCAGCAGACCAAGCAGCTTAGCCCACACTTCTTTATCCTCTCCAAGTGCTCTAACTCTTTCTGGGGGATCCCAAAGTGTTCCCAAGCCAGCTGGGATATATAATTCCTCTGGCATGTCCTGGGTCTTCCCCGAGGACTCCTCCCAGTTTGACGTGCCTGGTAGAGCCTAAGGAGATGACCAGGGGGAATCCTTATCAGTTGTCTGAACCACCTTTCATTGTGAAGAAGCAGCAGCTCTACTCCGAGTCCCTCTTGCATAGTTGAGCTTCTCACCCTGTCCTGGACTGTAAGCCCAGATAGCCAACAGAAGAATCTCATTTCCGCTGCTTATATCGTGACCTTATTCTTTCTGTCATTGCCCAAAGTTCATGATGATAGGTGAGGATAGGAACGTAAATCGAGTGATAAATTGAGAGTCTTGCCCTCTGGCTCAGCTCTTTCTTCCCCACAACGGTCAGGTAGAGTGTCCGTAAAACATCAGACGCCACTCCAATCCGTCTATCGATCTCACTCTCCAACTTACCCCCACCTGTGAACAAGACCTCAAGATACTTAAGCTCCAAAATCTGGAGACTTCCATGGGGAGACCAGTTTTTTCAGGAATTAATAGTCTTACAGAACCCATTTCCAAAAACACAGACTACTTTCTTAAACTCATCTAAGAACCGTCCCCTTTTCCCGAGTCGCCTGACAGTTTGCCAGAACCCCTTTGAGGCTGACCAAAAGTCACTCTCCATGGCAAGGGACAGGCAGATCTTGCATCAGGATAAATGGGCTCATGTGTGTCAGGCCTGTGATAGAGTGGCAGCCTGTCCAGGGTGTACTCCTGCTCTCCTTTTCTTGCCCAATGACCGATGGGATAAGCTCCCCCCCACCAACTGGAGCAAGTGGATTTAAAAAATGAATGAATGAATATGCAGTAGTTTTTAATGCAGTTACTTACAAACAATTCTGGAGACTGATTCACTCACTGACTGACTTACTGACTCATTGGCTCACTAACACTGACTGACTAAATCAGAGACTCATTGATTCACTGACTGACTCACTTGTGAACTGACTGATTCACTGACTAACAGACTGATGGGCTGACTGACTAACTGACTCACTGACTGACTGATGCCATTCATCCATTAACAGATTTTGCATGTTCATGAAACACTTTGACAATATGTTATTAAAATTAATTATTAATTTCTAAAACATAACTAACAGATGATACATTTTAAATTGCTCTTTTTGGATGGGTGGAGTTTGAGAACCCCTGCATTAAGGGACTGAAGGTGTGTCCCTTTAATAGCTGTTTGATACACCTGCAGGAGCATGGAGCAAAATAAACATGAAATATAAGATGAAAATAATATTGTTCTGTGCACATTGGCCCACATTTATCAACATTGCGTACGGCAAAATCAGAGCGTAAATGAGGCGTACGCAAAAAAGCACCGCCGGTTTGGGTTAGGGTTAGGGTTACGTGAAGTTCTACTGAACACCGAAACGTGTTGGAAAACGGGTTCCAAAGCACAACCACAGTGACATACTGCATGTAATATTTGTCGTTACCAAACGAAAGTACAATGAGTAAAACATTTGCAGTTTATAGCAATAACAGTCACGATAGTGCCAGCAGCAGGTTGATCCATGCGCTGACGCACGGACCCGTTCCAGCCCATATTACAGTTTTATGTATTCATATTCTTCAATTTAATTGTATTTTATTATTTTTCATATT